>JBBPRF010000693.1:0-17004 GCA_038092875.1 Lanmaoa pseudosensibilis | reverse complement strand
TTGGGGTTAAAAAAAAACCGCATCCATTCCTCGCTCTCTCGATGTCTACCCACGGAACATGCACAACCGGACTACTACAGAGTAGGTGACGTGCTAATGTAATCCTATAGACATTCCCTTTGTCGGAATGCTTCGCCGTAGAGGCACTCGCCTCGTCGCCCGTGGCATGTCGTGTTCTCGAGCGCACAAAGTACCTGGACGACAAAGCTACAGTCAAGTTTCCGAAATGAAACGCCTTGTCCGTCGCGGTATCTGCTCAAGTCCTAGTCTAGATAACTCGGTGACAGGGTGACTTTCGTAATCGTAAGTTCCAAGATCGTTTACACTACCCGCATCAACGCATCTTGGGATGGGGCCAGCGAACAGTGGATCATCCTCATCGTTACACTCTACCCTTGCGTGGGTTCGAATATCGACGACAGATTCGCCAGCATCGAGAGCGAGATGCGTCTCCTCAAAGTACCAACATTCTTGTTCAGCGATCTGGCCAAGAATGTCCGGGTATCAGTCGTCGATCCGTTTCGTGTACGATGTACGAGGCCGTACGGTACATCACCGACCAACTTCGATTTGCCAACTATGCTTGCATGGTGTGGCTCTGTTCAGTCGTCCCTTGCAAGCATGTTCATCGCCGCTCGCGGTACTTGGCTAGATCGAGACGATGGTTAGCAGTAGCGTGTGTCGCGTGCGGTCGATCTCGAAATTCCAACGTATAACGATTGGTGAGCTCGTCATTCCAGCATCTCCACCTCTGCGAACGCGAATTCGTGCTCCGATCCTTGAACGATGAGGTACGTCGCAACATCTACCTACTCGACCCACGAACAGAACAGCAACTTCGCTCCTGTTCACCTATCATAATTTATCAATTATCGCGGCTGCTTAGAGCAAGCTTCGTATCATTGACTTGGCCCGCACGAATCACAGTCGATCGTCGTCACTGATCGCATTCGTATTTTCTCACTTATCGTTGTCCCGCTTCCCCGTCAATATTTTTTCTCTTTATTCGAATCTCTAGATTAAACCTTTGAATCATGGACTGGGCATGTCGGAGCACATTTGTGGCACAAGGCAATGCGAAGAATAGAGGCCATGCGACGTATGAAAAGCAAGGAGCTGACGGGATCCCGATTGACGCTCCATCTGCCTCTAGGCTTTGTTCACTCCAAGGCCGAATATTCCGCCAAATTGCCACCAAAGGTGGCAACGTGGATATAGCCATGTACAGGACCAAAAAGAAAGGGGAAGAGACACGCACATATTCCACTGGCGCCAGGGTATGAGAACACGAGGTGCACTCGATCACACTGGCCTGCATACCCATACCGCATTGGTAAAATCCGCTTCCGAGAGCTCAGCATGGTACTCGGGAGCAATCTCTGGTGTTTCTGTGGCATCCACGTGGCTGCCTATGACATAGTTTACCCGTGGTGAACCCGGTAGTTCGTCATCCGGCATCCAAAGGCATTGCTGGCGCTAATAAGGCGTGTGTGTGAGTGCAACCATTCGGGCCCCGGAGAAACACGTACGTCTGCGACGTCTACCTGACCGACGTCTATAACAGCGAGCGCGAGCTGATCCAGAAACGCCCACATATGAATAGGAATGTGATGTGGTTCAAACGTTCACGTTCGGGCTGTGCATACATTCAGTTCCCATCAAGTGGAGAACATTCTTCTAGAATATGGGCGCTGCCTGTTCGAAAGCGACGTGGAATGCACGTGTTTTTTGCGCGGTATGTCGTGGATTGATCTAATGTGGATTGTATGCTCGTGAACAGAGTCCTGCAGCAGAGATATGACGAGCGCTCGCAAGTCCCAGGATAAGCCTACCTTTTGCAACGAAAGGGTTTCGCCGACATTGACCTGGTCGTCGCAAGGATCCAAGTAGGAATAAGCGCCAAAGACACGCGGCTGAACCGACCATGCTGAGAAAAGGGAACGTGTTTATACAGCAACTTTACGCATCACGAACAAACCGAAACGCCTCGTCCTTTCACACTTCGAACTCGACTACTGTATACCATCGGTGAGGATGTCGTCAACAAATACGGGTGCGTAGCAGTTCTGAGGACTGATTGGCTTGAATGCTGACAATTCGGTAAGACCCGACAATAGTGCTTGACACTAGTCGCTCTGATGGGGTGTGGGCAGTCGTGTTCCACCCTGACGGAAAGCATTTTTTGAGCGGGAGCAGCGATGCAACTCGACGATGGCGACTTGAGGATGGTCAAGAGGTCGGAAAGCAAACGGGAATGAACATGTGCGCCCTTTCTGTGTCAAGGGACCACCAGTGGATAGTGTGTGGGAGTGAACGAGGGGCAAGCGTGTGGGACGGAGAGCTGCAAGAAAAGATCATCGACGTAGAGGGCACGAACCCGGTGAATGCAGTCGACGTCTCCCCCGATTCGACCAGATTTGCCACGGGGACTCATTCTGGCGAAGCGAGCGTCTGGAGCATCACCAGCGGAGAGAGACTCGTTGGCCCACTCCAACATGACAAAGAAGTCAATGGAATCAGATTCTCTCCCAATGGTGTGCACTTCGCCACTACCGTCCTTCGTGGCTCCATCAACATTTTCGACAGTCGCAATGGTGATAAACTCATCACCATCAAGACTAGTACTCGCTCAACACGGCCAAACACTCCGCTTGCATGGTCCAACGACGGCTAACAAATTTTTGCCGCATCTGACAACATCATCAAGTCTTTCTCGGTGTCCACTGGGTCTCAGATTGCTGAATCGCTCACTCTTGGTGGCGGTGGGCGTTACGTCCACTCTATCGCTCTGACCAGTAACGGCACATTCATCGCTGCCATCGCTCACAATGCCATCTCGTTCCTCAACGCATCAACACTGACTCAAATTGGCCCTGCTATCGAGGACAGCGAATACATAACGTCAATTGCCATCTCCCCAGATGACAGCTACCTCGCGACCGGACGACGCGACGGGAAAATCGCCATCCGTAACCTCAGTAGTTTTCTCCCAGACGCGTATGGTCCGTTCCAGGTAAGCATTTGTCCATCTACAATGTTGGCATGTCAAATAAGCCCTGTTCTTTCTCCTATGCTGAACCACTACGTTAGGCATCTACGCGTGAGGAAGGACAGCAAGACGAGCAGCCTTCGACCTCGGGTGGCCATGATGACAAAGCAGACTCCGTTGTTCATGTACACCAGGAACAAGCCGGGAAATCCAAGTCCGAGACCCACAGCGGAGACCGCGATGGTGACATCCTCGAGGTATCCATTCGCTTTTCTCTCTCCAGACGAATTCTCACGATCGCATAGGTCGAGGTCCCATTGAGCACGCCCGCCCCTCAGTTCGACTACGACGAGGTTCGTCATCATTATTCCCCCCTTTTCCCTCCGTGTTGACACTGCTGCAGCCCCCATCCCCGGCATCTTCTACCTATTCTCGCTCGGAAGACGCACCGCCGCTGGGTGTGTCCCATGCCATATCACACTCGTCGGATGCACCACCCATGGCCTCCCCTTCAATGGCCCCTCTAGAGCAAAATATCGACGCTGGAAAGCGATCCGAGGGAATCCTGGGGTTCATAAGGCGGCTACAGACAAGGCTCGACAGGAGTAAAATGGACCCCGCTTCGCGTAGGCCTTCGCGGGTTGCTAACGGTATACGTGTGCGAGTGAGTGGTATTCTTTGAAGATCGGATGCGGTGTATCCAACATATCATTTAGCGAGCAGTCGCGAAACCCGTTGTGAAAAAACCAACAGTTCGTTATAACTCGTGTTTTTATGCAGGGACTCATCAGACCTTATAGCGTAAACCGCCTCCCAAGGCTCCGATCAAAGTTGCTTCTCGTAGTCAACAAGGCACTGCAGATCCAATGGAAGCTGGCCGGGTGTGTTTTGTTTGGTGATGGTAGACCACGTCATGACATCTCACGTTCTATTAGGCACAACAACTGAACGATCCATCTCACCCGACTCCCAAACCTGCTGTTCCCGACCATCCCAACAATGATACCTCCCATGGCGGACAAGGTACTACTGATCCAACGGAAGCAGTCCATGTGTGTCTCTGTCCAGTAATGATAGACCACGTCAAGCTCACGTCCTATTAGGCACAACAAGTGAATAATCCATCTCACCCTCCCGTCTCCGAGTCGGGGGTCTATGTAACAGTGCGCGTACTTTCCTTACACTTGTGTTGTGAGACTCACAGTGGATCACATCAGCGAGAATCAGACAAGGCTATCCTCAGGATTTTGATCCCCTTTCCCGCGTGGATGTGTTGTGGTGCAGGTACCGGAGATGGGACGCATGGATCCAGCTGATATAACTAACACATGTAGATGCCATGCCATTCTGAATGACGAGTTCGTGTCGGCTCAGAGCATCACAGTACAAGTCCTGATCGATCGATCAGTAATAAGTCCATCCATAATTGAGCTCCCTATGATATTCACTCCACGGTTACTGGGCAGGTCTATACGCCCGCAAACGCCGGGATTGCAGGAGAGAGTTTACAGAAATTGATTCGAGCTATTGCAAACGTCGTTAGGATGTCGCATTCCTCCCTATATTCCACTCTCTGATCATCGCACACAACATTTGAGAACAGCACGTTCATTGGACGACCTCGACTACTTGATCAACTACCACAACGGAGTGTATGCAATACTCAGGCTCGTGGAGACACTTCACAAGACGTGCTACACGACTCTCGAAGCGCTCGTCGATCGTGTATTCGAGACGCTCTTTCGTTTGCACCCTGACCTACGCGAGACGAGCGTCCGTCGCGACGCTACGATGGCACGCAGGAGAGAATATGATCCTCGTCGTGACACTCTATCGCCCTTGCACTGGGTTGGAATATCGGCGGCAGATTCGCCAACATTCGAGAGCACGATGCGTCTCCTTGAAGTGCCAATATCCGACATGTCACTTGCGGTCGATCTCGATATTCCAATGTATAATGATCCGCTCCCGGGCCAACTTGGTTGGGGAGCTCGTTCCACATCCATGCCTCTGCGAACGCGAATTCGTGCTCGGATTGAATGACGAAGCGCATTACAACATCCACCTACACACTGACACAGGAAGGAACAGTATGATCCCACATTTTGTACGCCGTGGCAAGAAGGCCACATGGACCCCTCGATGAGTTGGGATCTATGCGGTCAGGGGACGACCTCCCAATGCTGAAAGTGATGCCGTTCCTGAAACATCCCTTGGATGACCCTGAGGTGGTCAAGATTGATGGCGTATAGGTACCCCGAATAGCAACCTTCTCCAATGGCGCCAAACACAATGGGCTCCCCGCCGCGAACGCATTACGCGATGGGACAGCGGTGTCGCCTCTGGTGTCAATATCAGTGATGAGTCGACGGTTACCGCACTGGCCTCTGCGTCGATGTCGTCTCGACCGAGGAAGCAACCCAAGCGATCCGTGAGTAACAATACCATACGCACCCTCCTCCACGAACACTGGACAGTGTCTTCAACAAACCTCGCCAAACATGACTACCCTCGTAAAATCCACCGAATGGCCACACTCAATGTGACACCCGACTACTTCTTTGTCGCCAACAAAATGTGCAGCACGCCGCGATCGCCTATAGTGAGGCATGCCTTTACGGGGCCTGCCTAGTATCCGCTCGATATCCCGTCCGCAGATCACCTCGCGAGGATATGCGGTGTACCGGGGGTTTTTCATTCCAGTAGCGTTGATACAGGACGCGTCTCTGCCATCCAAACAGAACTTGGACATAAGGTGGACGCGATTGTACGAGGCCTAGCGGGGTCCATCGATGGCATTGCCTTGTCGACCCTGGAATCGGGTTTAGCATGTCTGTGGAGGGACAGCTGGCGCTGATGCGGCATTGGAGGGGACGTACAAGGGGCAGAAGACAAGTACGCAGGAGGGGTTACCGCGGCGGCTGTGGCGTCTGCTGTGCACCAGGGCGCGAGCGTAGTGAGGGTCCCTGGAGCCACCCATCTGACAATTTTGCCGTCAATCTGATACCAATTGCCAATGAGCTCGGGACAGACATGTAGTTTGGTACGTTGTCTTGGCCGTCGTCAGATCCAAACTCACAGCGTAGCCGTTCAAGCCACATGAGTCAATGGTATACTCGTACCGACTTCTTTTCCAGCCCCATTTGTCGCACGGAAGTACGATTTTACCCATTTCCAACCCCTCCAAGGCGACGGGAGCATATATCTGGTGTGAATCTTGATCCACATGTCCACCTCGGTTGCTCGAGGGACAGAGGATGCTGCAAGCAATCCTCCAACTCTGAGGCGCCGTAGTTCGTGGAGATGCCCCAACACTGTTCTTTTCCCAAAAAGTGGGTGAAAATCGGCTCGAGTCAAAGCAAGCGCTTTCAAATGCCGTCGCCGTCGGTCATATCGCCCGCTATGGGGAACTTCTTGGTCAAAACGGCGAACTCGCTAGCCGCGTAGGCCATTTCTGCCATATCAATGATTGCAGGGAGCATTTGTATCTGGCCAGCTCGTCGGTGTCGATCGTCATGAGGGATGGAAACGTACTGGTTATACGCTGAGCAAATGTCTGCCAGCCTTAGACATCGGTACAGGACGTGCCAAGGTACTGCGAAAGTTCGTAAACCGCATTGACATCCTTGTCTGTGCATCAAAATATCGAAATACGGTGCTTCTACATTGCAATCGAGGGCGCACTCGATCACACTGCCCCGCATACCACGTTGGTAGGACTCACTTCCAGAAGCTCAGTATAGTACTCGTGTGCAATCACTGGTGTTTCTGTGGCATCCATGTAGATGCCTGTGATAAGGTCTACCCGCAGTGAACCCAGGAATCTGTCGTCGGGCGTCTGAGGCATTACTGGCGTTAACGAGGCGTGTGTGTGAACGCAAGCATTCGAGCCCTGGAGAGACACGTACGTACGTCTGCGACGTCCACCTATCCGATATCTATAGCAACTGGCGCGAACTGATCCAGAAACACTCACGCATCTCACGTATGATGGGAATGTGACAGCTTCGGGTTCGGATGGCGGGTGCATTCATCCCCATCCTGCAGAGAGCATTCTTCTAAAGTATGAGCGCTACCTGTTCGAGAGCGTGTTTTGTGCGCGGCATATTGCGAGTGGGTCGAACGTGGATTGTACACTCGTCGTGAACCGAGATGTAACAAGGACTCACAAGTCCCAGGCTAAGATTACCAGTTTCGCCGATTGATGAGAATCAAGGAATGTACTTATATATAAAGTAATATTGCGAACCACAAGTAGACCCAAACACCACGTTCTTTCACTCTTCGAAATCGATTATTGTGTACTATCGGTGAGGATGTCATCGACAAAGACCGGTGGGTAACAGTTCTGAGGAGTGATTGCGTTGAATGCTGACAATTCGGTAAGACCCAACCATAGTACTTGACACCGGTCGCTCTGGTTCGGTGTGGGCAGTCGTGTTCCACCCTGACGGAAAGCATCTCTTGGGCGGGAGTAGCGATGGAATTCGACGCTGGCGACTTGAAGATGGTAAAGAGGTTGGAAAACAAACAGGGATGACCGTGTACGCCATTTCCGTGTCGACGGATCAGAAGTGGATAGTGTGTGGGGCTGAGCCAGGGGCGAGCGTATGGGACGGAGAGTTGCAAGAAAAGTTCATCGACGTGGAGAGCACAAACTGGGTGCTTGCAGTCGACGTCTCCCCAGACTCGGCCAGGTTCGCTACCGGGACTACATGGGGTGGGAAGACAGCGAGCGTGTGGAGCATCAGAAGCGGAGAGCGACTCGTTGGCCCGCTCCAACACGACAACGATGTCACTGCAATCAAATTCTCCCCGGATGGTGACCACATTGCCACGGCCATTCTTCGCGGCTCGGTCTCCATTTTCGACAGTCGCAGTGGTGATAAACTCATCACCGTCGACGCCATCTCACCCTCAAGGTGGTCAATCACTCCGCTTGCATGGTCCAAAAATGGTCAGCGAATTTTTGCAGCATCTGACAACAACGACATCAGGTCTTTCTCTGTGTCCACTGGGTCCCAAATCGCCGAATCGCGGATTCTCAATGACGACGGCGGCAATAGCGACAGCATTGTTGTAGCCGGCAGCGGCAAATTCATCACTACTTTCGCATACCGTACCATCTTCTTCCTGGACGCATCAACACTCACTCGAATTGGCTCTGCCATTGAGGGGGGAAATAAGATACAGTCAATTGCCATCCCCCTCGATGGTAACTATCTTGCGACTGGACGAGACGATGGGAAAATCACCGTCCGTAACCTCGGTAATATTCTCCCAGACATCTATGGTCCATTTCATGTAAGCACATATCCACTCATGATGTTGGCATGTCGGATAAGCCCATTCCATCTCCTCTGTTGACATACTATGTTAGGCATCTACTCGCAAGCAAGGACAACCGGACCAGCAGCCTTCGACCTCGGGTGGCCATGATGACAAACCACCGAACTTCACCCTGGTAGGACTGCATCATTCTGTCACCAGAGTGAGTTTCGCTAACTCCATTGTTCACGTACACCAGGAACAATCCAGTCGAGTCGAGTCCCAGACTCACAGCGGAGACTGCGGTGATCTCCTTGAGGTATCCCTCCGTTCTTCTCCTTCCAGACGAGTTCTCAGGATCACATAGGTCGAGGTGCCATTGAGCACGCCCGCCCCTCAGTTCGACTACGACGAGGTTCGTCATCATCACATTCTCCTTGTTCCTCCGTGTTGACACAGCTGCAGCCACCGTCCCCGGCGTCTTCTACCCATCCTCGCGAGGAAGATGCACCGCCGCTGGGCGTGTCCCATGCCATACCACATTCATCACATGCACCACCCACGGCCTCCCCTTCAGTGGCCCCTCCAGAGAAAAATATTGACGTTGGCGAGCCATCCGAGGGCATCCTGGGGTTCAAAATGTGGCTACGGACAATGTTCAACAGGAGTAACAAGGATCCAGCTTCGCATTGGCTCGATTGAGTTCCCAGGAAGCCGCGTCGGCCTGCCGATCATCAATCCTCTTCCCAGTCACAAGCCGGAGTGGATGCCCCAAAGGATGGACCTTCGTGGATGGCTGCAGGTAAAGCTAAGCCAGTGAGTGTTCTTCCTTGATAGACAATCGGATGCGGTGTGTCTAACATATCGTTCTAGCGAGTGGTCGCGACATCTTTTAGAAGACCAACGGTTCGTCGTCCCTCAAGTTTGGGTGGAGGAACTCATCAGATGTTACAGCGTAAATCGCGTGCGAAGGATGCTGGTCCCGGCATTCCGAACAAAAATGCTCCTCGTAGCAAACAACATTCAAAGGAAGCTGGCCCCGTACGCGCCTTCTTCTCATTTTTATGTACCATGTCATGACAGCTCATATCCTATAGGCACAACAATTGAATGATCCATCTCGTCCGAGCCCCAAGACTGCTGTTCCCAACAAACTCAACAAAGATGCTGCCTGTAGCAGACAAGGTCCTGCGGATCCAACGGAAGTGGGCCCTGTGTGTCTTTTTCCAGTGATGATATACCACATCAAGCTCACGTCCTATCAGGCACAACAAATGAATGCTCCATCTCATCCCCCCGCCTCGGGGGTCCATCTAACGGTGCGTGTACTTTCCTTGAGCTTACATTGTGATGTTTACAATGGATCTTATCCAGCGACGATCGGGCAAGGCTACTCTTGCATTTACATTTCCCGAGTGGGTGTGTTGTGGCTCAGGTACAGTAGAAGAGACGCATTCATCCGGGTGATGCGGTGCGATGCATGTAGGTACTCGTGTATGCATCAATCGTGCAGGTATAAGTCTGATAAGCCCATCCATGATTGTGTCGCAAGTCCCTCGACGGTCATTGAGGGCACGATACACACGCGAAGCCTTGTTAATGGCATTGGAGGACAGTGTCTACCACGTTCTAGAGTACACAATACCCGGACGACAAAGTTACGATCAGGCTCCCGTACACGAATGCGTTGTCGCTCGCGGTGTCTGCTCAAGTTCAAGTCCAGATGACCCGTCGACAACAGTGGGTGATCCGTACCTGCGATTGCAAAGTATGGGCTTCTTCGCATTACCTTCTTCTTTTCTTGCTTTTGTGGCCATTGCGACTTCACTTTCCAAGTAAGCGCAAGACTCGTGGACTACGTCATTGGGTTGTGCGCGTGCTCGACGTGGGGGCCGATCGACGACGCGCCCTTGCTCATGTTCTCGACAATCGGGAACTCGATCTGATCGTATAAACGTCACCCCCGAAATGTGGTCAGGGAGCAGCAACCCAAGCAAACATCTCTCCTCGCCCTTTTGACCAAGGCACGAGTATGCGACCCGTAAGCGCTCCGTTGCAAGCTTATCAAGCCTGTCGACATTGGAGGAAGTAGTCGCAAACCATGAGTCGTGCGCAATGTGTCCTCGTACACTACTCGAGGTTAACCTCATTCCATCGGTCGAGGAAAGCACGCAGAGATAAATACGAGCTTGACGCCATACTATACATACACGGTGATCCCAAGAGACGTCGACTCAGTGAGCGACTGGAAATCATCGCCGTCGGTCATATTGACTACTTTGAAGAACATCTTGATCGAGAGCACGAGGCCGAGGTCGACGGCCTACATGGCTGCTTCTGCCGCTTGCAGGACGTAGAATGGGTTCTGTGGTACGAGAAGGGGACATGAATCAGTGATCGCAGGGTATGTTGTCAGTGTCGATGGTTCAAGCCATCATCATGAAGGACGGAAGCATACTGGTTTCATGCCACGTAAATGTTTCGCGATCTCGAGCTAGCCTTCAGCCTCAGTCGAGGTCCTGTGGGAGTTTGTGAACCTCGTCGATTGTTCCTCTTCATCCGAATATCGAAAATACAACGCTTCAAAATTGCTTTGGGGAAGTGTGAGAACACGACATGCACTCGATCACACTGGCCTGTATATCGTATCGGTAGAATCCACTTTGAGAGCGACCTCTAGCATTTATTTGGCATCCATGTGACTCATCTACCTGTGGTGAACCTGGGAAAGGGGGAACCTATCGTCGAACGTCCGAAGGCATTGCTGGTGTCAATGAGGCGCGTGTGTAAGCATAACCATTCGAGGCCAGAGAGACACGTACGGACGTCTGCGACACCCACCTGTCCAACGTCTATAGCTAGGAGCGCCAGCTGATCCACAAACGTCTACTAGTACACATGTGAATAGGAATGTGACGTGGTCCGGGTTCGGGTCTTGCATACATCTCCCATCCTGTGGAGGATACTCTAGAGTATAAACGCGGCCTGTTAGAATATACTGCACACGTATTTTATACGCGATATGTTGCAAGTGGGTCTAATGTGGATTGTACGCTTGTCGTGAACTGAGTCCTGCAGCCAAGATGTGACGAGGACTCGCAAGTCCCAAGGTAAGACTACCGGTTTCGCCGAGATTGACTGCTTGCCTGGTCGTCGCAAGGATCCAAGTAGGAATAAGCGCCAAAGACACGCGACTCCGGCCTGAACTGACCAGCATTAAGGGAACCTGTTTCAAGTTGCACAGCAACTTTACGCATCACGAACAAACCGAAACACCTCGTTCTTTCACACTTCGAAGTCGGCTGTGTACCATCGGTGAGGATGTCGTCAACAAATACGGGTGCGTGGCAGTTCCGAGGAGTGATTGGCTTGAATGCTGACAATTCGGTGAGACCCGACAATAGTACTTGACACTGGTCGCTCTGATTCGGTGTGGGCAGTCGCATTCCACCCTGACGGAAAGCATCTTTTGACCGGGAGTAGCGATGGAATTCGACGTTGGCGACTTGAAGATGGTCGAGAGGTGGGGGAGCAAATGGGAATGGTCATGTGTGCCATTTCTGTGTCGACGGACCACAGGTGGATAGTGTGTGGGACTGAGCAGGGGGCAAGCGTGTGGGATGAAGAGCTACATGAAAAGGTCATCGACGTGGAGGACACAAACGCGGTGGTTGCAGTCGACGTCTCCCCAGACTCGACCAGGTTTGCCACCGGGAGTGAAACCGAGCAAGCGAGCGTGTGGAGCATCACAAGCGGGGAGAGACTCGTTGGTCCGCTCGAACATGAAAAATATATCAGTGGAATCCAATTCTCTCCGAATGGTGACTATATCGCCACTGCCGTCTATGGTGGCTCGATCCGCATTTTCGACAGTCGCAATGGTGACAATCTCACCACCATCGAGACTATCACACACTCAAGATGGCGACTCATCATTCGGCCGCTTGCATGGTCCAACAACAGCCAGCAAATTTTTGCTGCAACTGACAACCAGAACATCAAGTCTTTCTTAGTGTCCACTGGGTCCCAGATCACCGAATCACAGTCTCTCGGTGGCAGCGACCATCCTGTCCACTCTATCGCTCTAGCCGGCAACGGCACATTCATCGCTACATTCGCTGGCTATGCTCTCTCATTCCTGGACACATCCACACTGAATCAAATTGGCCCTACCATCGAGGACCGCGAAATCATAAAGTCGATTGCTGTCTCCCCGGATGGCAGCTATCTTGCGACTGGACGAGACGATGGGAAAATCACCATCTGTAACCTCGGTAATATTCTCCCAGGCGCATATGGTCCTTTCTATGTAAGCATTTATTCATTCACAATATTGGCATGTCTGATAAGCCCATTCTGTCTCCTCTGTTAAACCGCTATGTTAGGCATCTACGCGCGAGGAAGGACAACAAGACGAGCAGCCTTCGACCTCGGGTGGCGACAAAGCACCAGATGCGGTAGGATTGTGCCATTCTGCCACCAAAACGGGTTTCGCTGACTCCGTTGTTCATATACACCAGGAACAAGCCGGGAAGTCCAGTCCAGTTGAGTCCGAGACCCCCGGCGGAGATGGCGGTGGTGATATCCTCGAGGTATCCATTTGGCTTTCTCCTTCCAGGCGAATTCTTACGATCGCATAGGTCGAGGTGCCATCGAGCACGCCCGCCCCTCAGTTCGACTACGACGAGGTTCGTCATCGTTATTTTCTCCTTTTTCCCCCGTGCTGACGCCGCTGCAGCCACCGACTCCGGCATTCTCTACTCATCTTCGTGAGGACGATGCACCGCCGCTTGGCGCGTCCCATATCGTACCACAGTCGTCAGATGTACCACCGATGGCCTCCCCTTCAGTGGCCCCTCCAGAGCAAAACACCGATACTGGCGAGCCATTTGAGGGCATCCCGGGGTTCATAAGGCGGCTACGGATGAGGTTCAACAGGAGTAACAAAGACCCAGCTTCGCGTCAGCCCAAACGAGTTCCCAGACAACCGCACCGACCTGCCAATCGTCGATCTCCTTCCCAGTCACCAGCGAGAGCGGACGCCACAAACGAAGGGCCTTCGCGGATGGCTGCAGGTCAACGTGTGCGAGTGAGCGCTCTTCCTTGACTATCAGATGCAGTATGTCTAACATATCATCTTAGCGAGCAGTCGCGAAACCCGTTGTAAAAAAACCAAAGGTTCGTTGTGCGTCGAACTTGTATGCAGGGATTCATCAGACGTTATAGCGTAAATCGCCTGCCAAGCCTACTGTTCCCAAGCATCCGAACACGGGCACCTCGCGCAGCGGACAAGGTCTAGCGGATCCGAATGAAGCAAGTGCGGTATGTTTTTTCTGGTGATGCTAGAACTTGTCATGACAACTCACATCTCATCAGGCACAACGAGCGGACGATCAATCTCAACCCTCGGCCGCGAGGACGGAAGCGGGCCCAGTGCGTCTTTTTCCGGTCATGGTAGAACTCGTCACGACAACTCACGTCCTTACTAGGTGCAACAAGCGAACAATCCATCTCAACCCACAGCCGGGAGGGTCCATCTAACAGTGCGTATTACTTTCCTTCAACTTACTTACATCGTTAGACTTATATTGGATTAGCACCAGCCAGAATTAGGCGATGCTACCCTTTCGATCAGGTTTCCCGCGTGGTTGTTGTGTTTTCGGTCAGGTACACACGACGAGACGGAGTAATCCAAGTGACTCAATGCAATACATGTACTTAGATACCTTGCGGAATCATGTCTATGTAGCCATCGACCATGTGGTTCTTTGAGTTCGTCGCAGCATTAATATGCGTCCTCAGAAGCCCGTCCATGATAGAACTCAAGGAGGAAGTCTATACACACGGAGGAAGGGATTGGAGGACAGTGTCTGATTGATCTAGTAGGACTGTTGCGACCTAACGAATGTCAACGAAGACGAGAATGTGCGTTAGAATGTCGCATAAGCCAAGTTTTGACAAAGACGCCAACGTCTCGATGTTCAATTTCTTCAGGGGTACGTCATCCGAGCATATCAGAGAGGCGCCATCGTCGTGCCGTATCGGACACGTCTCTGGAGAAGATTGCATGGAATGTCTATTTGTCAAGGCTGGCTCAAACGGCGATACTCAGTCTCGACACCGCATAACGCATGCACAGTGGTGTAGGCGATGGGCCGTGCGTTACCAGCGTATGATGATAGCATGAACGTGTTACTCACGGTAACATGTACAATGGGTGTAAGACCATCCGAACCATTGTTTAGCAAGTTGTTGGGACATAGTATCCATTGTCGCCTTTCCCAACGTCTCTTTGCCTCGTGAATTCCAACTTCCAAGCCGTTTACCACCAATAATTGCATCAATACACCTAGGGACGGAGGCGGCGAACAGTGGCTCATCCTCGTCGTGACATTCTGTCGCTCTGGCGTTGGGTTCGACCATTGGCGACAGATTTGCCGATATTGAGACTGCGGTGCGTGTCCCTGAAGCGTCAATGTCCTTGCTCTACCCAGGTGTCCTGTCGTTGATACTAGTTTCATGTACGAGACCGCACCAACGGTCCCGGGCCATTCCCTTGGACAACTTGATTAGCGAACCATCATTCCACATCCATGCCTCTGCGAACGCAAATTGGTGTTCTGATCCTTGAATGATGAGGCGCGTCACAACACCCACCTACACGATACACGAACGAAACAGTATGATCCCCCATTTCGTACCCCATGTGCAATAAGATCATATGCATCCTAGCGGATGAGCTGGGGTCTACGCGGTGAGAGGACGACCTCCCGATGCTCACAGTGATGCCATTCCTGAAAGTATCCCTTGGACGAGTCTGTCAAGATCGATGGCATACAGGTACCCAGAGCAGCAATCGTAACACCCGATTCCTTCTCCAACAGCGCCCAACACACACTAGGACAGCGATATCGGCAATTACACCCGTCCCTGTGTCGATTTCGTCTTGACTGAGGAAGTAATCCGGCACGTCGTCCCCGTCATCGGAGTGATCTGCAAGTAACAATATTATTATACGCACCCTTGTTCATGAATCCTAGACGGTGTTTCTAACAGACTCCACTAAGCATGCCACCCCCCCCCTCGTAAAACCCACCGGGTAGCCACACTCAAAGTGATACCCGCCATGATCCCCTATACAGTGACCGCTGTCAGTGGTTACTCCCTCTGTCCCCATATCAACTAAGCCTCGACCGGGGAAGAAATCCGGCACATTGTCCCCGTCATTCAGGCCATTCACGTGCACACCGGCAACGCGATCCAACATGCCGTTGTCTCAAGTCCCGGAGAGACACGTACGTACCACTGCGACTTCCACCTGGTCCAGAAATGCCCGCACACATGAATAGGGATGTGACGTGGCTCGCATTCAGGTGGTGCATACATTCGTCTTCCACCCTGCGCAGAGCATCTTCTACGATATGAACGCTGCCTGTCCGAGAGCGTCATGCGTGTTTTGTGGGGTATATCGCCAGTTATTGCAAACCGAGTCCTGCAGCCGAGATATGACAAGTATTCGCAAGTCCCAGGGTAAGCCTACCTTTGGAAACGAGGGAGGATTTCGGCGATGTTGACCGCTTGCCTGGTCGTCGAAGGATTCAAGTTGAAGTAAGAATAAGCATGCGCCTGCGTGAACTGATCATCTTGTGAGAATAAGGGAACTTGTTTATCATAGAGCAACCACAAGTAAACCCAAACAATTCGTTTCGAAGCCGATTTACTGTGTATCATTTGGTGAGGATGTCGTCGACAAAGATCGGTGCGTAGCAGTTCTGAGTGATTGTGTCGAATGCTGACAATTCGGCAAGACCCAACAATAGTACTTGACACCGGTCGCTCTGGTAGGGTGTGGGCAGTCGCGTTCTACCCTGATGGGAAGCATCTTTTGGGCGGCAGTGGCGATGGAATTCGACGCTGGCGGCTCGAAGATGGCCAAGAGGTCGGAAAGCAAATGGGAATGACCCTGACGTCCATTTCTGTATCGAGGGATCAGAAGTGGATAGTGTGTGGGGCTATGGAAGGGGCAAGTGTGTGGGACGAAGAGATGCATAAAAAGGTCGTCGACGTGGAGGGCACAAACGCGGTGGTTGCAGTCGACGTCTCCCCAGACTCGACCAGGTTTGCCACAGGGACCATAGGGGTTGACGACAGCCAAGCGAGCGTCTGGAGCATCACCAGCGGAGAGAGACTCGTCGGCCCGCTCCAACATGACGGAAATGTCATTGGAATCCAATTCTCTCCGAATGGCGAGCACTTCGCCACTGCCGTCCTTGGTGGCTCGATCCGCATCTTCGACAGTCGCAATGGTAATAATCACATCACCATTAAGACTACCTCGCCCTCAAGCGCGGTAGTCACTCCGCTTGCATGGTCCAACATCGGTCAACAAATTTTTGCTACGACTGACGACAAGAACATCAAGTCTTTCTCTGTGTCCACCGGGTGCCAGATTACCGAATCGCGAATCCTCGACGGCAACAACGCTTACATCCACTCTATCACTCTCGCCGGCAACGGCAAATTCATCGCTACCATCGCTGCCCATGCCATCTCATTCCTGGACACATCAACACTCACTCAAATTGGCCCTGCCATTGAGGACAGCAAAACCATACACTCGATTGCCATCTCCGCAGATGGCAGCTATCTCGCGACTGGACGATACGACGGGAAAATAGCCATCCGTAACCTCGGTGGTATCCTCCCAGACATGTATGGTCCCTTCCATGTGAGCATTTTTCTATTCA
>JBBPRF010000692.1:0-17007 GCA_038092875.1 Lanmaoa pseudosensibilis | reverse complement strand
GTCTCCACCCTTGTGAGATGGTCCCCGGGTCACGTATGGAAACCAGCCTGAAACGAGGGAGCGGCGGCTACCGTAGCCAAAGAGGTAGCGACGGGCAACTGGAACAGCAGTGATATGTAACGACTACGCAAATAGCTAAAGGGTACTAGGGGACGAAGGACTCTGAGGACACTCCTGCGGAGCAAGACTGCGGCGAAACAACAGATCAACCACAAGATAAAGTCCCTCGGGAGTCAGAAAGACCGTCTTCCGAAACTTGAAAGTCACCACGCGTGCAATCTGCTAACACTATTGACGACTCTCTACCCTCGGAACTATTTATCACCATACCTAGGCGCTACACGTCCGTCCTCTCCCAGCTACGCACAGTCCACGCCCCGCTGAAACAGCATCTCCAAGGCAGATTCCGCGGGAGTGTCCTCCGTCCTCTAGTGCCCTTTAGTTGTTTGGGTAGTCATTCCGCTTCCGAACTGCTGTTGTTCGTCGCTGCCTCTTTGGCTTCGGTACCCGCTTCCTCGTTTCCTGGTATCCCTACGTGACCCAGGGTCCACAGGCTGTAAGGCCACTGAAGAGAAGAGAAGGATAACAATTGCGCCTCATTCTTGATCTTCTGGCGTGATCGGATACGCCGCCTTCCAGTGCAAGTACTTAAACGGAGGCGCTGGGTAGGCACAGGCTCCAAGCAAAACAGTGTCCGAAATCTATATAAGTCGCAAGCCTACTGTTTCATCACCCGACTCATCACCGAAATCCCCCTTGACGAGTCCAACACCGTCTCGCTCACAACGCATTCAGGACCTGACCAACATCATTCGTGAAGTTGCCGGTTTCGACACCACCGCCCACGCATACGATCTCCTACTCGACCATACCGTCGTCTCCGTGTGAAACATCCAAGTTTCCACCCCTGCATTAGATCGTGGACGTAGACGGTGCTGATCGCAAGGAGAATACCGTTCGTGGCCCCCGATCATCAATCGCTCATCAGGTCCTCACTTCACCCACCTCTCGGATCCCTCCTGCCTAGGTGTTGGACGAGGTGTTTTGCCATGGTCTGCCCGAAGCACCTAATCCACTTAGTTGCTCTCAAACTAGTGTCGAATGGTGACTACGTGAACTTATCTCTGAATGGAGAACATACATAATAGGCAACGACAAATTCAAGCCAAAAAAGAAGGTTAAACGGTGGTAGCAGCAATCAACTCCTCCAGTTTTCTCACGTCCATCCCTGGAACCCTGGGCACGATCCTGAAACCGAACGGAAGAGGATGTCTGCGCAACAGAAAACCAATCAACACCACTTCTAGGACAAAAAAAAAGTCTGTCGTGCATCACTCACATCGTAATCCCGCTCGAAAATCTCGGTTCCACTGGAATTTCCACCCCATTCTCGTCTAAAGGTTTTAATATCTTGAAAACGGCCAGCACCTTGGCGATGACCCCCCACACTGATGTGTCTGCAAAATGTCTGCCAACACACATCCGTCGACCGAATCCAAATGCGATGTGTTCAACTGTACTGGGTTTCAGGGAACCGTCATCGTTGAGGAATCGCTCAGGCATGAACGCGTGCGGGTCAGGATACCTGGATTCGTCGTGTGCCATAGACCTAGTGGAACTGGTCATCGAGATCCGTCGCGAAAGAATGTAGAAGCACGGACCAAAGGTTCGCCACGAGAAAAGCACCTGAAATCACGGGTATCACTAGACGCTCGGTCGCTCAAGGGTACTACCGATTATTCACCTTTTGGAATGTGGAATCCGTCATACACATCGTCGTCAACGGCAGCATGCGGAACCGCTATGTGGTTCAAAAAGGATCAGTGACAAGTGCTAACCGAGGGACAACATCACCCACATAGAGGGAGGATGGGGTTATTTCTGAGTGTCTCCCAATATACGGCCTCAACGAACGGCAACGAAGGTCGATCATCTATTGTCGGCAATCTCGCCTTGCCCACCACAGCATCAATTTGCGCTTGTGCTTTTTCCTGCGCTGCCGGGTTCAACACCATCATAAGGAAGAACATCATCAGGACCGAGTGAGACTGTTGTATATTGTTCGTGATTATGATTATCATGAAGACAACGTATCACATACGGTCTCCGACGCAGCTAACAAGATGGATAATACGCGTGAGCATTGGATCTCGCGAGCCATCTTGCCAACGTACCCACAAGCGCACTCCCAGATGCCCTCTTGAGTGTTTCCATGTACGATTCCTCGGGTGAAATTCCTTTCTCTTCCATATGTCGCAGTGCATCGTGTACCATCGACGGTGCGAGGCTACCGCTCCCCTAGCATACGTAATTATTCAGCCTGCGCACGGGATGAGTAATCAAAATGACCATTACCACTGTTTGAAGAGAGTACTCAAACGGCCGTTCAAGATAATGCTTAGAAGCTCCTCGTGCCATCTCCATCTCCCTTTTGAATTTCATACCAGGAAGCCATGACGGGAGATGGAGCACTGCCAACAGATTCATCTCGTGGATCCAATATGCAATAGAAAATCTGATTGACTCACATAGCGGAAAGGCGGCAGCCAAGATGGAAACGTCGGGACGCGCAGCAAGTACAAAAACCTTCAACGCTTCTGCCAGGATGTCGACGAGTTCGTCCTTTCGAGATGCTGGGTCATAGTCATACGTGCTGTTCAGAATGATCGACGCCGTGTACCTCGATGGAGAGTTAAGCTAGGTCTATCACCGTATTCACTCTTGTACACTCACTCGAACACATGATCATCGAGTTGTTCGGGGGTATCGAGTAACCGCCGGAGGAGATTACATGTTTTGCGGTGTTGCAAGGGCAGAAATCTCGGTACCGCGTCGAGCCGAAACGTCTGGTGGAAAAGTCGCCTGTGCATTCGCCATCCGTCGCCATAAGGCAATAAAGCAGAATGGAAATCCAGTCCACACCTTGAATAGTGGAATGGGGTTAGCAGTACGATGAGAAAGGAGGAAGCGAACTGACATTTCAGTGGCAATAAGGTGTGGACGGTCTGAATAGTTCCTGGACCGTTTCTCGAGCAGGTCCTTCGCAATCTTTTCCGAATTGATGATAATGACATCCTTTCCGAACAGTCGAGAATAAACTATGTCGCCTGCACGCAGATCGGCTTGAGTAGATGACGTAGAACTGAATATATTGCAACCCACCGTATGTTCTTGCCCACTCGGCATATGTTAGCCATGGAGCACCTGCATCGAGTCCGATAACGTTCCCAGCCCATGGTAACCCAGGAGGTCCGGGGGGCAATGGGTGAGAAGTTCGACTCCCGAGAGCTCGTCGTCCAATATATAGAACTACGATACACCCGAGAGCTAAAATACCTGTAGTCGTCCGATCAGACATTGCGTGGGGTGTGATAAGGATGGCAGACCTACAGGTTTCTTTCGTTTGTTCTTTATTACGCCGATGTGAGAACTTGACTCCTCCACTTGGTAAACGATATCTGGAGGACTTCTGTAAGGACTTCGGCCATCACCGGCTCGAACACCACAAACTTGGAGTGTACCCCTTGTTTCACCTTATCTCGTATCCGAACAGAGCCCACACTTACGGCTTACTGAATACTCTGGATCACCGAAGAGGCGCTGGGTGGACCATCGGGGTCAATAAGGCCCGGAACATGGGTTCTATTATTCCTGATCTTTCTGATTGTTCTATTGACTTTCCTTGTTTATGTTCTGCACATTGCCGTCAAGTCGTTGCGCGTACCGCCGAGAGTAGCCTGCGACCTTGACTTCATCCCAGAACCCATGCCAGCTTCGGATTAGCGCTTCGCCTCATCCCAGGTTCATCAACTTCGATCATGTTGCAATGGGGCGTAAAGTGAATCTCGGACTCCAAAGTATCGTTACGAGGATCCGCTGCTTATGTAGGTTTGTGGTTATCCTGGTAGATAAGCAAAGACATACCAAACTCCTTGACTGGAATGATAGTTTCATGATGCCACACACAAAACTGACTTGCCAAAAAGGAGGAAACTGTTTGCTCGACCAGCTACGACGCCAAACAATTACAGTTGGAAGGTCATAATGTATAGCATCGGAACCGACAAAAGTTGATGCACTATCTGCATTGTGACCTTTTCAACTGTACCTAGTATTTGGGACTCAGCTACTGAGGGTAGTGTTCCTCCAGTATACCGTGAGTATCAGTACTCTTACCACAGGTTTAAGCGCTTATGGGTCAGCATGTGTAGTTATACAAAATGCAATAATTAGACCTCACCAATCTCGGAATTAGAAGCGAATACGGAAGCCCGACTCCACCACCTCATTTGACGCAATGATGTACAGACACTGTAACGCCGCAAATTGCATGTTCCAGGCTTGGCAGAGAGAAGCAGAAAAAAGTACCGCCTCATCTTGTGCTTCCGTGATCGGTGTCCCATATGTGCCTCATGTTCTATGGCGGCAGACTGAACTGAATTTCGCTCTCACGTCCCATACATCCATTCCCTATACATACTAGCACGGACACCAGTTCGCGCTAGCGCGAGATCAGCTGCCTTGACTCCGTGACATTGAGCTGTGATATGCCCACCGCCCCGTCCGCAGCGCAAGAAAAGGCATGATCGATAAGCAGCACGGCGACCTGGATGGGCACGCTGACGGCAGAGGACTGTGCGAGTGCGTACGTGAATTCTTTGTTTTTGTCAGTCGTGCTGAGTCCCGATCTTGGTGCTCTGGCTGTACAGGGATGTTGACTTTTGTGCGGATTGTTTCGCCTTTTGCATAATGTACCCGGCGTGCTGGGGGCTCGTGGCCGAGGACATTGGCAAGCCCGTTGCATAAACGTTGTAATAATAGCCTACGACGAGGTGTTGGGTAGGACTGGGCAAGAGCAAGAGCAAGAGAGAAGAGAACCGCGATGAGCGTGTCACGTGGACACCCCTCTCACATCCCGACGACGATGAGCACGCTGACCGACCACCTCTCCTCGCTGCCCACGCCCACCCCCTACTCCGCCGCCATCGCCCATCCCTTCCTCACCGCCGCCGCCTCCCTCTCCCTCCCTGCCCCCCGTCTCGCCCTCTACCTCTACCAAGACCGCATCTACGCCGCCCAAGCCTACCCCCGCTTCATCGCCCAACTCATCACCAAGATCCCGCTCGACGACCCCAACGCCGCCTCCCTCGCAACGCGCACGCTCACCCTGCTCGTCGGATGCCTCACCAATATCGTCCGCGAAGTCGCCTTTTTCGACAACACCGCTCGCGCATACGATCTCCCCCTCGAGCATGGCTACTGGCGCGAACGCAAAGCCACGCGGGACTACACCGCCGAGATGGCGAGGATCGGTGCGTTGGCGTCGCTCGAGGACGGCCTCGTGTTTTTGTGGGCGATGGAAAAGGTGCGCAGCGTCGATATCTGTTCGTCGTTGTCCACTGGAATCGCTGGCAGGTCTACTTGGACGCATGGTCCACTGTCTATGCCGCCCTCCCCGAACCGTCCCCGTCAGAAGCGCAATCGCAAGCTGACCTCACAGCCAAGGCGATCAGAGACCTCTCATACAACTGGTCCAGCGCCAACCCCGACTTTGTACGGTTCGTACAAGGGATTGGCGATCTCGTAGATGCATACTTTGTCCCGGCCATGGCGGGTCAGTCGGTGGCTGGACGGAGCGCACCAGAGGCACTTGCTCGCGCAGAGGCAATATGGGCACGCGTCGTCGAGATCGAAGCAGAGTTTTGGCCCAACGAAGGCGAAGAGGACACGTTACGTGTGAGCAAGTAAAAGAAAGGTTAATGGTATGCTTGAAGCTTGAAGCTCGAATTGAAGATCTTGCACTTGTGATCAATTCGTAATCTTACAAACACGAAGCGACGCTGATGAACGGTTTGCAAAGGACAGCCGCCCCGAGAGGAAAGTCAATGCCTGGGATTCACTTGTATATTCTGTTCCGCCATTCTGGAATTTGAAAGTCAAGCTCCCCTAGATAAAACACGTAATGTAAATGTTCTCAGTGCTCTCGCTAGTGAGTCCGTCTCAACGCTACTTTCCCAATCCTGGGTATTTTGATCGTTTCGTCTTAACTGGTACTACGGGCAACGATCAGGGGACGGTGCCGCTTGTTTCGTTCGATTTATTGGAAGAATAGTCCAGTGGCCATAAGGGATAGTACAGTACCGCCAACATCGTTCGTACGATAGATCCCAGAACGACGACCAAACATGTCTTCCATGTCCTCGTAAAACATCGGTGTTGCGAGCAGATGGAAGACGTGATCATTGGTTCGTACGACTGGTTCACGCCGCTGGCACTCATTCCCGCTACGGTTAGTAGTGGGTTCTGGGTGGTCCACTGACTCCACTCAAAACACCATTTTGCAGGCCGATGTTCGTAACCATGGTTTCTACTTGCACTCATTTACTCTTTCTCGTTTCACATGTTGTGCTGACAGTGGTGTTGCTCCCTCGGCATTTTTAGATCGATGGCTTGGTTGCGCTGAGTTGCCTCTTTGTCGGCATCCCCTCTCTTTGACACCAATACGTTCCCGCGTCTTCGCCTTCTCCCTCCCCCCGCCCTCCCAAGTGTCGAGCAACTTCTTCCTGCCCCATTGTGTTTTTCCTGCTCGGTTGACGAGCGTTTTAGTTTCCTCTGCGTCGTTCGACGTGTATTTCCGTATTGGCGGGGTCCATACGATTCGAAGGAGTTACAGCTTCAACTACGGTTGGAGGATGTTCGTACTTCTATTCGTTTACTTCGTTTGCGCCGACTGCTCAGGGTGCTCAACGTCACTGAGCATGGCGAGGTCTCTCTTAAGAGGTTACGTGGTGTCCTTCGTACGCATGTGAATCGTTTGCGGGTGTTGAAGGTCGACTTGGACCAGCAGAGATTGCGAGACCTTCAACGCAGCCTTTGGCCACGCTTCCTTTCCAAGGAACAGATAACTGAGATCTTGCGCCGCTTTGTGGCGGCAATATCCTCTGATAGTCTGCGTGATATGTGCTAGTTGCAACGGCAAACGGAATTGTAGCGAAGCTGAGGTGACCCGATCGTCAGATGGTCGATGGATCGATCGTGGATGTAACCTGGCTTGATCCTGTACGTCAAGCTCTTAACACTCAACAGGCCCTGCGGGGCAAACCTGGACCCTCAAATTATGCTGCATTTGCAGCTCTCGAATCTGAAATTTATGTCGTATTGCGGAAAATTTTACTGTCCTTCTAGGAGCACAGAAGCGCCAAAAATGAAGCAGTCCTATTAAATACAGTATTCTCGGTGTGGGTATGTACCCCCCATGTAGCAATGTTCGTCCTGCGCTCCGAATATTTACTGGTTAATGTTGACATGTCTTGTGGTATCGAGAGGGTTGCATGGGGATCTGCGCCATTGAGCATCAGAATCTACGTACATAGCGAAATCGCTGGCCAGCAAGGGCGAAGGACCCTCATTTGGTGCTCTCTCCGCTTCGACGGTCATACGCGATCAGGGTCAACACGAGCCTGAGGTCGTTTCAGACGCCGCAATAGGTAGGATCTCTGATACTCAATATCCCCTTGTACTTGCTGGACCGCATCGACACCCTGGATCTGTTGACTGGTGCCGCTACCGACATAGACGAAAACATTGCAAGAAACGAGGTTTCTTTTTCAAGGTATTCTTGACGACAAGACGATGTCACGCTTGGACTCGAATCATATTCGCACGAACGCAACGAACGACAGTGCGCATCTCCAATCCTGTATCATCCACGTTCACCGTGGCGTGACCAGGAGAAACACAGTACGACGTAATGCATAGCATACTTCCTAACACATGAGGACCATGACATACGACGACCGATAACGACAACAGCCAAACCCCAGGCCGACAAGTGAAAGGCGTAGTGGACACCTGGGCCATCTTAGAGCTTGCCAAGAGCGGGTGCGTTGGGGTTCTGGCCGGCAGCCTTGGCACGTTTGCGGAACATCTGGGTAGACTTGTAACCACGAATACCACCACCCCATTGACGACGCTGCTCCTCGTACTTGTCAGAGCTGCGGAAAAAAGAATGCCATCAGGTTTGTATGGACTACCAGTGCGTGATGTAACTCACAAATTGGCTTTGGCAGCGCTGATGAGGGTGGCAAGTTCGCGCTGGTCCTCGCTTTTGACGTCCTGGAGGGTCAAGACAGCAGCGGTCTTCTTGTGGACGACCGTGCCGAGACGAGCCTTGCCCTTGACGATCACGTAAGGAATACCCATCTTGCGACAGAGAGCCGGGAGGAAGACGACGAGTTCGATGGGGTCGACATCGTGTGCAATGACGACGAGAGAAGCCTTCTTGGCTTCGATGAGGGCAACAGTGTGGTTAAGACCGTATTTGACAAAGAGAGGCTTCTTGTCCTTGGCTGCCTCCTTTTGCTCGGCGGTGGCCTTGGCGATGGTTTCGAGACGTTCCTTCTTCTCGGCCTTGGTCTCAGGGCGGTATCTACACAACCGATAAAAACACGTCAGGTCATATATCGAGATGTGGACGCACTTGTTGAGAAGCTTGAACAACTGGGTGGCCGTGTTCTTGTCCAAAGTGTGAGAGAACTGAGCAATAGCGGGAGGCACCTTGAGGCGCTGGCTAAGGATGACTTTTTGACGCTGAAGACGAATGTATTCGGGCCACTTGACGAAACGGGTCAAGTCGGTCTTGGGACGAATGTCCTGACCTTTGACACCGATCAAAGATCTGTCTCATCATAGCAAGCAGCGGCATACCGATACCAAAGTTACGGGGCTTGGCTTCGAAGAGAGGGTTCTTCGTGGACTTGGCAGCCTTGTTGGCAGAGCCAGGTGCGGGGGCAGGTTTCTTGCCTGAGCCGGGTTTGGATTTGGGGGGCTGGTCATTGAGACGAGAACACAGTCAGTCGGCACGTTCATCACAAGGATGGACGAACGCGATCGCCACTGTGTCTCGGAGCTCTAGCACTCTGCTCAAAATCGAGCGAGTCCAGCAATCAAACGAAAGCGTCCTCGTTGTGCAACTCTGCTTTCGTGGGCACGTATAACCATGCGTTGCTGAACCGACTATGAAGAAAATTGGTTAGATGCACTTCAGTTCCATCCAGAGCATGTACTCGCCATCCATCTTGCAGTGGTTGAACGTTCACGGATGTCTCGGTGCCAAAGGGTTCCGAGACGCAGTTTTGAATGTCCAGTATCGACTCACCATCTTTTTTTTTCTTTCTTGAGGATGGTGTCGAGGTCTTGAGAGGGAAGGTCGGCGGTGGGTGGAGTCACTCACCCTTCACTCATATGCATCTCTATTTCGCACTCCGCTCGGATCCGGCCGAGAGTTTCATCCTTACATAACCCATTCTGGCAGACATACTATTCCCGTTTTATTCCTTGTAGATGCTTCCGACTACCCTCCTCCGACGCACCACGCGTTCCCGCCTCTTCTCCACCGCCCGCCCATCACCCCCACCCCCATCCCGGCCCGGTATTTTCCGTACCTTCCTCCTCGTCAGCACGGTCTCTCTCGGCGCCTACACCGGCGGTTCGCTTTACCCACACCCTTACTTCACCTTCATCTCACCCCGTCCCGCACCCGGCCCACCCCTCGACCCCTCCTCTCCCTCCTCCCTCGCCTACACCGCCGAGCTTGAACGTACCCTCCAATCCCTTCCCTTCCTCCAATCCCTCCGTGCCGCCCCGGATGCCGACGACTGGTACGAAGTCCGTCCGTACCGAAATTTCCCAGAGGAACGACGGGTGAACAATCTGTCTGCGGGGGCGCTGAGGGGACCGGGCAAGTTGGCGTTGACGCCGATAGTAAGGGCGAGGTGGGACGAGACCGAGGCGGTAGGGATCGTGCATGTGGGGAGGGGATTATGTGGTCATGACGGAATCGTTCATGGGGGGTTGCTCGCGACGCTTTTGGACGAGAGTTTGGCAAGAACGGTAAGTGCGTGTAGGAGTGGGAGTGGTCGTTGACGATTATCTTGAATGTCCGAACAACTAGGCGATCAATAATCTGCCCGACAAGATTGGCGTCACTGCGAAGCTGTCGATCAGTTACAAGGCTCCGACATTTGCGGACCAGGTAAGGACGCCTCGTCACGGCCTTGCCTCACTCACCCGAACCGGTTTCGATAGTTTATCGTGATCAAGATCCGTCTGGAAGAAAAGAACGGCCGTAAAGTCAACGTCTCTGGCCGCGTCGAAGACCTCAAAGGCAACCTCCTTGTCGAAGCCGAGTAAGCACACTCATCCCCTACCTTTGGCACCACGTGCTCAATGGGATCGTCCTAGTGCCATGTTCGTACAACCAAAGTACTCGAAGATGCTTAGCAATTCCGTCGTAAAGAAGGCCATGGGTGAGCCGGAGCCGAGGAAAAACAATCCAGTTTTATTGGCCGAGGGTACTCCTCCACCCGCTGCTAAATCATAGATCTGTGTGGGTCGCAATTTCTTTGTGGCTGATCTTTCCGCTTGCTCACAGACATAGAGAACAGGCAACGCGCTGTATTCGAGCTGTGGATTTACCACACGCGTTGAAATATCTCGCACATGCTTAATTTAATCTGTGGTTCTATTCTTTTGGACGACACAACATCGACTATCTTACTATTTCGGAAAAGGAAAACCGTCTTCGTTAGTTTTGTATACGTCTGCGAAGATGGTAAGTATATGTAGTCGACAACTTTGGTCCAGGCCATTTAAGAGCCATGATTGGGGGACGCGCTAGTAAAAAAATGAAATGGGGAATCGTTCCTACGGGCCTATGGTGACACTGAAACCACAGTCATTTGCATAAGTATTGGTTCCGACAAACTCGCTACTCATAAGTACATGTACATCTCTGAACAAACCACTTGGTATATAACGACAAATTTGGGCCAAAGCCAAAAAAAAAAAAGGGCCTTACGCAGTGCTAGCAGCAATCAACTGCTCCAATTTCTCAGCATCCATCCCTGGAAACCTGGGAACGATCCTGTACCCAAATGGAGCAGGTCTCCTGCCCGAGAGAAGTCAACACTACGTCTGAGACCCCAAGGAGTGATATCGGTCGTTGATCACTCACACCGTAATCCCATTCGAAAATTTCGGTTCCACTGGGATCTCCATCCCGTTCTCGTCCAAGGGTTTCAATATCTTGAACACAGCCAACACCTTGGCGATCACCGCCCACACTGACGTGTCTGCAAAGTGTTTCCCGACACACATCCGCCGACCGAATCCAAATGCGATGTGTTCGGTGTCATTGGGTTTGAGGGAACCATCATCGTTGAGGAATCGCTCGGGGATGAATGCGTCTGGGTTGGGGTACCTGGATTCGTCGTGTGCCATCGACCTAGCAAAATGGGTCATCGAGATCTGTTAGGAGGCACTGTAAAAACACCAACCAAACGTTCGCGAACAGCATAGCACCTGAAACCGCGAGTATCAATAAACGTTCGGTTGCTCAGGGAGACATCCGATTATTCACCCTTTGGGATGTGGAATCCATCATAGATGTCGTCATCAACAGCAGCATGGGGAATCACTGCGTTCAAGGGCAATCAGGAACAAGAACTAACCAGGGGACGGAATGACTCACACAGAGGAACGACGGGGCTGTATCGCTGCGTTTCCCAAATAATGGCGTCTACGAAGGGCAACAAAGGACGATCATCGATTGTCGGTAATCTGGCCCTGCCCACCACAGCATCGATTTGTGCTTGTGCCTTTTCCTGGGATGCCGGGTTCAACACCATCACGAGAAAGAACGTCATCAGAGCCGAGTATGACTGTTTCGAATGGTCAGTGATGATCATTACTAGCAAGACATTGTCACGTACGGTCTCTGACGCAGCTGACATGAGCAACATACATGAGCAAGGATCCCGCGAGGCATCTTACCAGCGTACCTAGAAACGCAGTCCCAGATGCTTCCTTGAGTGCCTCCATCCAGAATTCTTCGGGTGAAATTCCTTTCTCTTCCATATGTCGCAGTGCATCGTGTACCACTGATGGTGCAACACTACCGTTCCGCTAGAACATATAATTATTCACGGTGTGCATGGTATGAGTAGTCGAAAAAACCATTAGTACCTCTGTTTGAAGAGAGTACTGGAAAAGCCGCTCAAGGTACTGGTTCGAACACGAACGTGCCACCGTCATCTTCCTCTTGAATGACATACCAGGAAACCACGACGGGAGACGAAGCACTCCAAAAACATTCATCTCGTGGGTCGAACCATGCACCAGAAAATGTGATGGACTCACATAAAGGAAACGCGCTAGTTGTAATGGCAACATCGGGACGAGCGGCAAACACAGTGATGTCCAACATTTTTTCCAAGAGGTCGACGAGTTCGTCTTTTCGGGATGCAGGGTTATAGTCATACGTACTGTTCAGAATCACCGACGTCGTATATCTGGATGCAGAGTTGAGTTAGGTCTATCACCACATTCATCTCGTACACTCACTCGAACACATGATCATGAAGTTGCTCGGGGGTCTCGAACAACCGCCGGAGGAGATTACATGCCTTGCGGTGTTGCAGAGGCAGAAACCTGGGTACTGCGTCGAGCCGAAACGTCTGGTGGAAAAATCGCCTGTGCAGACGCCATCGATCGCCGTACGGCAACAGAGCGGAACTGAAATCCAGTCCACACCTTGAATAGCCAATTGAGATTTAGTTGTTTGGATGAGAAACAATAAACTGACATTTCACTGGAGATGAGGTATGGACGATCAGAACAGTTCCTAGACCGGTTCTCGAGCAGGTCCTTTGCGACCCTTTCCGAATTGATGATGATGATATCCTTTCCGAATAGTCGGGCATAAACTATGTCTCCTGTACAGGTATCGGCTTGAGTAGATGACGTAGAAATAAATATGTTGCAGCCCACCGTATGTTCTTGCCCACTTGGCATATGTTTTCCACGGGGCGTCAACATCAATTCCGATAACGTTCCCAACCCATGGTAACCCAGGAGGCCCAGGGGGGAGTGGGTAAGAAGTTTGACTGCCGAGAGCTCGTCGTCCAACGTGTAGAACCACGACACACCCGAGAGCTAAAATGCCTGTAGTCGTCCAGTTAGGCATTGCCGCTTGGGGGGGGGGGCGATAAGGACGGCATACCTGCGCATAAGACTCGTTTGATTATAAGCTCAGAGAACTTGAACTCCGGGGTCCCAAAAGAACACCTTACTAGGATGCGAGACCCCCGCAGTGTGTAACGTCATTTCAATTGCTCGACGGCTTCTTGATCGGAGAAGTGGACAAGTTGGGGCTAGCAAAAAAGGAAATTTAGGGTTCCCCGCCATTAAAGTTTCTGCAACATCTTGACAGGCCTGCAAGGAATGACAAAGCAGGAATGTAAAGGCACTCGAGCACTGTTATTGCTACTTTAAGTACAAATAGACAGTGTTTCAGGAGCCACGGGCGGACAGCCGCCGCCACAGTGTCGCCATGACCAGTGGCGAGGTCACCAGACTAAGTGGCGAGCCCACGGAACAGCCACATGAAACCAAGAGCCTATTCATACATGCATGTGACATATCCTGGTGACGCCATGCCTGATCAATCCTTGAACATGAGCATATCAGACAAATCATGGCGACAGTGGATGTCGATCCCACCGACAATCACGTCATATTTCTCGACCAATCGGAAACAAAAGACGACGCAAATACAGAGAAAATTCCAAGGACACTAACGAGGACTACATGTACATGTACATCTCTGAACGAATCACTTGTTATACAACGGCAAACTTGTGCTAAAAAAAGGCGTTATGCAGTGCTAGCAGCGATCAACTGCTCCAGTTTCTCGCCATCCATCCCCGGAAACCTGGGAACGATCCTGTACCCGAATGGAACAGGTTTTCTGCGCAAGACAAATCAACACCACGTCTGAGACCCCAAGGAATGATGTCAGTCGTTGATCACTCACATCGTAATCCCATTCGAAAATTTCGGTTCCACTGGGATCTCCATCCCGTTCTCGTCCAGGGGTTTCAATATCTTGAACACAGCCAACACCTTGGCGATCACCGCCCACACTGACGTGTCTGCAAAGTGTTTCCCGACACACATCCGCCGACCGAATCCAAATGCGATGTGTTCGGTGTCGTTGGGTTTGAGGGAACCATCATCATTGAGGAATCGCTCGGGTATGAACGCATCTGGATTGGGATACCTGGATTCGTCGTGTGCCATCGACCTAGCAAAATGGGTCATCGAGATCTGTTAGGAGGCACTGTAAAAACACCAACCAAACGTTCGCGAACAAGATAGCACCTGAAACCACGGGTATCAATAAACGCTCGGTTGCTCAAGGAGACTTCCAATTATTCACCCTTTGGAATGTGGAATCCACCATAGACGTCGTTGTCAACCGCGGCATGGGGAATCACTGCGTGATTCAAGAGGGATCAGGAACAAAAGCTAACCAGGGGACAGAATGACTCACACAGAGGAACCACGGGGCCATATCTGAGCGTTTCCCAAAAAATGGCATCTACGAAGGGTAACAAATGACGATCATCGATTGTCGGTAATCTTGCATTGCCCACAACAGTGTCGATTTGTGCTTGCGCCTTTTCCTGCGATGCCGGGTTCAATACCATCATGAGAAAGAACGTCATCAAAGCCGAGTGGGACTGTTTTGAATTGTTAGTTATGATCAATTACCATCAAGACACACTCTCACGTACGGTCTCTGACGCACCTAACACAGATGAGTAAAGGATCTCGCGAGGCATCCTACCAGCGTACCTAAAAACGCAGACCCAGATGCTTCTTTAAGCACCTCCATCCACGATGGTTCGGGTGAAAGTCCTTTCTCTTCTATATGTCGCAGCGCGTCGTGTACCATCGACAGCGCAACACTACCGCTCAGCTAGAATATGTAATCATTTCCGGTATGCACGAAATGAGTAATGGAAGCGACCATTACCTCTCTTTGAAGAGAGTACTGGAAAAGCCGCTCAAGATATTGGTTCGAACACGCACGTGCTATCGCCATCTTCCTCTTGAATGACATACCGGGGAACCACGACGGGAGATGAAATACTCCAAAAATATTCATCTCGTGGATCCAACATGCAATATGCAACAAGTAATGTGATGGACTCACGTAGTGGAAAGGCGCTAGTCGTAATGGCAACATCGGGACGCGAAGCAAACAAAACAATGTCCAACATTTTTTCCAAGAGGTCGACGAGTTCATCCTTTCGGGATGCGGGGTCATAGTCATACGCGCTGTTCAGAATAACTGACGTCGTGTATCTGGATGCAGAGTTGAGTTAGGTTTATCAGCGTATTTATTCTCGTACACTCACTCAAACACATGATCATGGAGCTGCTCGGGAGTATCGAACAACCGCCGGAGGAGATTACATGCTTTGCGGTGTTGCAAAGGCAGAAATCTGGATGCCGCGCCGAACCGAAATGTCTGGTGAAAAAACCGCCTGTGCAGTCGCCATCGATCGCTGTAAGGTAATACAGCGGAACTGAAACCCAGTCCACACCTTAAATAGGATATTGAGATTTAGTTGTATGATGAGAAACGATAAACCGACATTTCAGTGGCGATGAGGTATGGACGATCTGAATAATTCCTAGACCGGTTCTCGAGCAGGTCCTTTGCAACTTTTTCCGAATTGATGATGATGATATCCTTTCCGAACAGTCGGGCATAAACTATGTCTCCTGCACAAATATCGGATTGAGTAGATGACGTAGAACTGAATATGTTGCAGCCCACCATATGTTCTTGCCCACTTGGCATATGTTTTCCACGGGGCGCCTGGGTCAATTCCGATAACATTCCCAACCCATGGTAACCCAGGAGGCCCGGGGGGCAGTGGGTAAGAAGTTTGACTTCCAACAGCTCGTCGTCCAGTATATAGAACCACGACACACCCGAGAGCTAAAACGCCTGTAGTCCTCCAGTTAGACATTGTGCAGGGAGAAATAGCGATGACAGACCTATAGATAAGATTCACTTGATTTTATGTAGTACGGAGTCGATGTGAGAACCTTAGATGTCCGAAGAACGGTGGCCAGTGCTGTAACATTATCGCTTGAACAGGACCACATGTCATGCCAGCTGATGCGCAGCATCTGCTGACAGTGGTGCCAAGAGCTGTGATTGGAGGATAACTAGCAAAAAAAGGAAATTTTGGGTTACCCTGTCGGAGCTTTCTCAACACGATCGGTAAACCTGCAAGAAACGCAAAGTGACAAAATTAATAGGAATGATCATAGTTTCAAATTTGAAACACTTGACACCATCAATATCATCGGAAAATTGGAAAAACAATGGATCACAAGGTATTGTACTTACCCAAGGCTGGGGCACGAACAGAAAGGGTTCACGATCGACTCCCTTACCCCGACAACCTATAACCTACAGCATTTCCAAGTTGGTATGCAGCAGTGTTTGAAACTTGAAGAGCCAGTGGCAGCTGCCACCTGCCATGAACATGACGCACCGGTGGCGCGCGGACAGTAATACATGCTCGCGTATGATATTAGTACTGGGCTGAGCTTACGCGTTATCATGATGGCGATCAGGCCACGAATTGCAACGTGATCTTCACAAATAATGCCACATCTACTTGCTTTGCTGGTCGGTCATCCACAGTGACCCAACCCTCTTCAGGGGCTCGTGTTTCGCGTTTTGTCGATCTCCACCAAATCACCTTCTTGCAAGCGTCTCTCCAGAGTCTCTAGTAATTTTGGTGCCGTCCCAGGCCACAGGGACACATTGGGGTGTGAACACATGTGAGTTGAGGTACCTGGATTCATCGTGTGCCATCGTCCTAGCAAAACGGGTCATTCGGATATCTTGCGGGGAACTGCAGAAGGACTAACCAGAGATTTGCGAACAGGAGAGCACCTGAAAGAGCCCACCCCGTAGTTTAAATGCAGATAATCACCTCTTATAAGAGGTGATTGAGTTGTGCACAATACATTGTAATTACAATTCTACATTACTCACACTCTAAGCCCTGCGTTACTGTTCTCACCAGGGCTTCCCCCACACAGCCGCTTTTTTGATTAGCTCATCAGGACCTGGTG
>JBBPRF010000691.1:0-17015 GCA_038092875.1 Lanmaoa pseudosensibilis | reverse complement strand
GAATGTGTTTGTAAGCTGACCTGGCTGAGGCCAAGGAACGAGGCCACAGGCAGTTGTCAGCTTACAAACACATTCTCTACTTCTCTCCATTGAAGTCTCCTGTGGACCCACTCTATGTTGGTTGAAGCATTTTCACCCCCCCTCGGATGATTGTGCCGAAGGCACAACAGTAAAAGGTAAACTCTAGCAATAAAAACTCGGATGATTGTGCCGAAGGCACAACAACGGGTGAAACACGCTAGTTAAGGATAAACGCATGTCCACTTATTGAGCGTTGATTGCTTTCACTGGCGAAACTCACGTCTGAGTATCCATATATGCGATTTTGGTTTGTTCCGCTCTTTCTATAGGCGATCCCTAGGTTCTTAGTCCCTTTTAAGTATTGTAGTACCCTTTTAGCTGCTGTCCAATGTATTAAATCTGGGTTTGCATTGAACGAGCATAGCTTGCTTGTAGCGTAGGCTATATCGGGACACGTGCCTATTGCGGCATACATGAGTGATTCTGTCAGTGACGCGTAGTTACCATGTGTTGATGGTGATTTGTCATCAGGTTCTTGAGGTCCAAGCTTTACATTGGGATCAAGAGGGATAGAGACTGGATTTGCTTTGTCCATCCCATATTTCTCTAGTATAGCCTCAATGTATTTTGTTTGCTTAATCATCAGAGTCCCTTGCTCTCTGTTATGGTGTATTTCTATACTGACGAGTTTGTTGGGCTCTCCGAGATCGGTTATCTCGAACAGATTACCTAAATCCCTTTTTAGGTTGTCCATCTGATCTTTTCACTTGGTGAATAGCAGCAAGTCGTCTACCCAAACGGTTATTATTTCAATACCGTTCGTCTTTCGTATGTAGACGCATGGGTTGCTTTTGAGTCATGTGAACCCGATTTTAGATAATTTCTTATCTAGCTTATGGTTCCATTCCCGCCCGGATTGCTTCAGTCCATATATTGTCTTTATTAGTCAACATAGGCAGGATGTTCTGTTGTTGTACCCTTTGGGTTGTTTCATGTATATGTCCTCTTTAAGGTCGCTGTTTAGGTAAGCCCCCTTTATGTCCATTTGCTGGATTTCCCAGTCTTCTTCGACGGCTAGTGCTAATATTGTGCAGATAGTCTCAAGTTGGATGACAAGGGCAAATGTCTCATTATAGTCCACGAGCAGAGCTTGGTTTTGGGCCTTCGGCCAAAAATGCTGTGAAGATGCTAATCCTAGTTGGCTGTGAAGATGCTAATCCCAGTTTTTGAGTGAACTTGGTTTTGGGCCTTCAGCCCAAAACACTTTGAAGATGCTAATCCCAGTTTTCAGGTAAACATGTTGTTTGTAGCTTCTATATGTAGTTACAGTTACACCAAGGAACAAACTGATTCTATTCATAGTATGGCAAACCAAAGAAATGTCTATATATCAAATGTCCAAATTTCTAAATACTTCAGTCCAAACTACATTAGTAGCTTTGGAATTTTCTTGACCATGAGGAAAAAGAACTTTAATGTTTCTAGGATGAGTACAATGTGACAAAGCCACATAAAGTTGACCATGAGAGAAAACAGAAGAGCTCAAATTCAACCCAACATGCTTGACTGTCTGACCTTGTGACTTGTTGATTGTCATGGCATAGGCTAGATGAACAGGAAATTGCAGGTGGTGGAAAGGAATGGGAGAATCTTGAAGACCAGAGTCAAGAGCCATGCAAGGAATAAAGACCACATTGTTGGCATTATCTCCACCCAACACTCTACACTCCAGAATCTGGCGAGTAGACCTAAGAAGCCTCAAGCGAGTACTATTGCAAAGACCATTCATGGGATCCAGATTGCACAGCAGCATGAGTGGTGCACCAATTTTAAGCTCCAGCTTGTGAAGGGGGAATCCAGAGGGACTGAAGGTGTTGGGGACTTCTGGTTGGATATAGTCATATTCTTGCTCTGTCACAGAGTCTGCACTGAGGTATGTGATCTTTTCCTGGGGTGCAACAGAGTCTAGAATGGAGGCATTGACTTCATGTACTTGTTCATTCCTAGGACTAAGAATGGTACGATCCAGAAAATATTGATCAGGAAGGTGCTGGTTTTGGGCAAGGAGGTGGGAGTAAAGGGCATTTATGAGGGATGCCATAGTGTTACCACAATGCATGTGCTCAGGAAGCATTACATCTCCATCTGTTATGCCTATCTGCAACAGTTGCCGAGCCCACTCATCAGATTCTGGATCTTGACCTAGACGCATGTTCTGGTGGAGATAATGAATGTTCATTCTTGGCCATAGATTGGAGTTGGTGAGAGTGGCTGGGACAATCTGTTCTCTTGAGCCATGTAGGATAACAGGAAGTGTTTGTCTGAAATCTCCACCAAATAGAACAGTAATTCCTCCAAATGGACGGTTGGGCTGATCCAGCAAGTCACGAAGAGTGCGATCCACAGTCTCTATAATGAAATGATGTTGAGAGGCTGCCTCATTCCAAATGATAAGAGAGGTCTCTTTGAGAAGTTCATGAATAGCATTATCTTTTTTGATGCTACATGTACTTTGCTCATGGCAGGGAATGGGAATCTTGAAGCGTGAATGTGCAGTGCGACCACCAGGAAGAAGAAGAGCTGCCAGACCAGTAGAGGCCACACAAAGAACGATCTTGTCTCTTGCACGAACACCTGCAGCAATGACTTTGGCCAGATAGGTTTTTCCACATCCACCACCACTGTGAAGAAAGAATGAAGATCCATGGGAGTTGAGAACACTATCCGTGACAGCATCATAAAGAGCGATCTGCTGAGGATTGAGAGTAGGAAGTCCTCTGTCAACCTGCTCTTGCTGCTCCTCCCTATCATAGTTTCTCTGCTGAAAGATAAGTTGGTTTCTGTTACAATTTTACTCCTTCCTTCGAACATTGTCCTCTTTCTTCTACGCGGTACTCGTACCACTTGGCAAGGTACTCCTAGCCGTCCTCATACCGCTTTCTTGCTTCTTACGAATACCGCATCTCCACTCTTCTCACGATTATTCTAACGACCTTTATCTTCGGGTTTATTCGTATCCTCGGACTTATCTCTCCTACGTCGTTTCTCTCACAACGGCGAGTGTCCCCCGCCTTCCATACAGTTCCATAGCTTTCCTTTCCTTTTATGTCTTGATCTTCCTTTGGTCCGTGCGCGCTGGTCTGCATTATATAAACTCTTAGTATACAACTTGTATTCTCATTCTCGATCTTCGCAATACAAGCGTACTCTTGAATCACCCTTGAAACCTTTGAGTCTAAGTCGAATCCCCTTCGACTTCCACTACCCCGGATCCCCTTTGTTAGATAAGCTAGCGGACGTCGGTCTCTTCGTGAGTATCGCCCGACTAGTCTTGTCTCCTTGTTCAGAAGGATTAGCGGACGTCGGTCTCTTCGTGAGTATCGCCCGTCTAGTCCTGCTCAAGAAGTCTTTGTACGCTTCGCGTAACATATACCAACCAACAAGAGATATTTACAAGAATAACCTGATAATTGTTATGCTAGAGCATAATTTCTAGGTATAGAAACTACTTATTGGAGTAGGTCAAAGTCTCATAGAGCAAAGGAAGGTCTCAGTACTTAAGATCACAATCAAGAAGGCTGGAAGACTAGAAACTACACTTGGATTGCATAAAACTAGCTAAGGAATAGTAGTACAAGGGCAGCATATTTATAGGGATGGCTGCAGAGCACAGACCAAGTGGTGTGCCACAGCAATCTACTGGATATTTCCTTGAAGAGAATGAGGCTGTCCATGGACAGAATAAAAGGATATGTCTAGATCTAATACTTGAGGACCAGACTGTTACAAGCATACATTTTCCTTCTTATCATCTTCTTTTATCTTATCTAACCCACAAGGTTATCTTGATCTCAAGGATCATATCTGGATCTCATCAGATCTCAGATGCATCATAGATCTTATGGATCTCCTTGATCATATCTTCCATTTCATCACATCTTCCCCTATCCTATTATTACTTGCATGCACCTTCAGCATGTCAAGCTTCCTTTCCATTTTGATCTACCATCCCCTTTGTGACTGACACTTCACTTACTATATCGATTCTACCCTTTACCACTTTTTCATAGAATCACTTGGTCTGTGCACCACTTTGTAACATATATAAAGTAGCTCACTGTGGACCTTAAGTCCTCAGTTCATTTATTCTAAGTCCTTCACTTCACAAAGCATCAATGTTTACCATGGAAGCTAAGGATCAGGTCTTCAAACCCTGTATTCAAGCTGCCTATGGTTGCTCTATGTTCTCAATGTGAGATATTAGCTATGCTATGCTGTTTTCCCTTTGCTTATTGTTTAGGGTTATACTTACATTCCACAACCCCTCTACTCATTATGGTATAGGCTTGTTTCACAGACTGTCAAAGAAATTGTAGGTGAAATCTGAGTCAAGATGAAGAAGAGAGAAGCAGAAAGGGGAGCGGCTCTCCTGGAGCCCATAGGGAAAACTTGTAACATTACCCCCCATGTAGGCAGGAAGTGACCTTACTTGCCAAAATTCAATCTCCATTCCTGGTCAAGCATCAATAACTAAGATGTCCAGTTCTCTGACAAAAAATGCATTGTTGAGCAGAACAGGCCCATTGGGCATGGCCAGGAGTGTTAGTCCCACAATGGGTGCACTGATAGTGGGAGAAATGCTAGTAAGAATGACCTGGGCTGTTGCAGGTGAAACAGGTAGAGCTCAAAGGAGGAGATGGAGAAGGGGAAGGAGACTCAACAAGAGGGTGTCAGATAAGGGGGTGATGTCCAGGGAAGCTGTGTCCAGAGGGTTGACTTCCCTCGTCATCAGCATCATTGGTGTGGTTAGATGGTTGGGGAGAAGAGACTCAGAAAAAGAAGTCTCATTTTGTGGCAACAGGGTTAGTGAGGGAGGTAAGGATGTCCTTGTAGAGGGAGTGGGGCATGGCAAGGACAACTGATATAAATCCTGTTACACTCAACCTGGATAAAATTAGACATAGTCTTTGGAAGGCGTAGGGAGGTCCTAAGGGTCAAGGGTTCAAGGGGAATTCACGAATGCTAGGCATTCACATGGCGAAATGAGTCGTCCAGTGGAGGTCCACAACAGTAACGATGAGGCATGGAGTATGGTTGCATCAAGGCAATACTGACTGCCCTAAGGTTCAAGGGGTTCAAGGAACAAGGGACAAAGGAACAAGGACCTTGTTGATTGCAGAGATACTATAGTAAAACAAGGGTAGCTGTCTAAGCTAGTGTGCTACGAAGGTTAAGTGGATATCTGTTATGTAGGAAAGTAGGGAAAATGCTATGTAATGGAATGAAAGGTAAAGGAATAGCATTGACAAAAGGGGCCTTGGTTAAGGCAGTGAAAGTGAACTAGCTTAGAAGGCTAGGGCGAGGATGGAGAATACTATAAGGAAGGTAAAGGTGTAATCCATAAGGATTTCCAAAGACAGTAATAGGGAATCTATCAAGGTGTGAGGATGGTAAGTGTAAGCTGTAGGGAGACCTTCCTTGTAGAAGATGAGCATAGGGTACCAAGTGAAGCTCTGAGACTAAGAAAGGATCTGAGAAGACAAGGTAACAAGTGATGTGAGGAGTGGTGAAAGAAAAAGAGAAAAAAAGAGTGGATGATTGTTAGGGAAACAAGTCATAATATAACCCCTGTATTAACATCCAAATCTCCAATGAAGGATGACCCAAAGTGTGCTAGATAAATGGAGAAGCAGTGGCTTGGTAGCTGTGAAAGGAACTGAAGAATAGTTCTGGACAGGAGCGGGCTAGGGAATAAGCAATGAGATGCTAGTGTAGCAAGCAGATGTGGATGGATCAACAGATAAGTGAGCAGGGTGTATGCATATGGATGGGGTGGCAAGCAGGTGCAAGGACAAGAGAATCTGTCCAGTGGATGGCACAGATCATAAAGAATAGTGAGTTCCAGATAGAAGGGTAAAAACACGAAGTTGGATCAAGGGCAGATGAACGTGGGCAATGACGAGTGAGTAAGCATGGTAGTTCCTTCCAGCAATTGGCTGGAGGCTGGAATCCCTTGAGTAGAAGTGGATATGACAGAGGACATGGTGAAGATGGAAGAGATGGTGCAGAGTTCAAAGGGTCATAGGAATGGATGATGGTAGTTTCTAGGTTTAAGATCACTGAGGAGGGAAGATCAAGGGGTGAAGCTTTTTATAAGCCTTTAAGGTGGAGCTAGCATTTTTCAAATACCATTCAGAGACCCATGAGTCATCTTCTGCAGTATATCCTTTCCATTGGATCAAGAAGGAGCAGGATCAGGGAGTTCCACAGTGGCGTAAGATCTGGTCAATTTCATATTCTTCTTCGCCAGAGATAAGGTCAGGTGGTGGTTTTGGGAAGTTCAGACCATGGATGGGGTTTTTGTGATAGGATGATAGGAGAGAAGCATGGAAAACTGGGTGGATCTTCCATGTTGCAGGAAGTCAGAGTTTGTAAGTGATTGGAGATAGAACTTTTGTGATGGTAAAGGGTCCTTCATGTTTAGGAGAAAACTTGGGGTTGACAACAAAGTGTTTGAGATTGCAGGCTTCAAGCCATACTTTGTCTCCATTCTTGAATGGAGTAAATTTCTAATGAGTTCAAGCAGTCATGGTTTGGCAGGCAAGTTCATGGGATGCGAGGGCTTCATCCTAGGCAGCAATCAGGGATTTCAAATGGGACTCTACTGTGGGGAAGGAAGATTCAGTGATAACCAGGGAAAGGGCACAGGGTTTATATCCCATCATGAGATAGAATGGAGATTGATTCGTAACAGAGTGAGGGTGGTGGTTGTGGGCGAATTCGGCATGGGAAATATTGTCAGCCCAGGGGCCGGAGTTGTTTCTGCAGAAGATGCAGAGGTATGTTTTGATTTCCTGGTTGACTTGTTCCGTTTCACCATTGGTCTGAGGGTGGTAAGCTGTGGAGAGGGAGAGGTTGTAGTTTAGGATATGTCCAAGTTCTTTTGCAAAGGTGGAGGCAAACTGTGGGCCATGGTCAGAGATGACTTTGTCATAGAGGCCGAAGTGGAGGTAGACTTTGTGAAAAAAGAGAGAGGCAAGTTTGCTGGGTTTGATGATGAGTCCAAGGTAGTCAACCTCAGTGGTGGCAAACTTACATTTCTCCAGTGTTAGATGAAGATTGTTACGCGAAGCGTAGAACGATGATAATACTCCTAGGGAGTAGCACTAGACGGGCGATACTCACGAAGAGACCGACGTCCGCTAGTCTACAAAGATAAGGAGTGTTACAAGGACAGGGGAAGTCGAGTGAGAATCGACTTAAGACGCAGAGGTTTCAAGGTGATTCGAGACAACGCTTGTATTGCGCAGACCAAGAATGAGAAATACAAATGTAGATGAAGAGTTTATATACCAGGAATCAGCGCGCACAGACCAAGGAAAGAGTTGGGACCAAAATAGAAAGGAAGTCTATGGAATGTTATGGAATATGGGGGACACTCGCCATTGTGAAAGAAATGATGTAGGAGATAAGAGTCCGAAGATATGAGTAAAGCCGAAGAGAGGAGTGGCTAGAACATTTGTAGAAAACAAGGAAAAGCGGTATTTGCAAGAAGGAGGAAAGCGGTATGAGGACGACTCGGTGTACCTCGCCAAGTAGTATGAGTCCTGCGTAACAGAAAGAGAACAACATACGGACAAAGGAAGAAGATTGTAACAAAGATCTAGTTTGGTCATGCATTGGAGGACATGCTTGGTGTGTTTCTCAAGAGTTTTCTCATCAGGGGAGAAGATAAGAAGATTGTCCATGTAGATGACAAGCCACCCTTTTGCAATCATATTGCAGAAGGGGTCATTCATGAACTGCTGGAATGTGGTGGGGGAGTTACAAAGGCTGAAGAACATTATTGTTGGTTCAAAGAGTCCCTTGTGGGTAATGAACACCACTTTCCACTGATGGCTGTCTTTGATGCAGACATTGTTGTATCCCCATTGGACATTGAACTTGGTAAAGACCTTGATGTCTTTCAGCTTGTCAATGAGGTCGGAGATAAGGGGTAGAGGATATGCATCATAGACAGTATGTTTATTGACATATCAGTAGTCTTGGCAGGGACACAGTCCACCATCCTTCTTTTTAATGAAGAAGAAAGGGGAAGCTTGGGGGGAGTTCAAGGGGTGAATTTTTCCAGTGGTGAGGTTTTCATCCAGGAAGGATGCAGTGGCAGTGTGTTCTTCAGAGGTTAAGGGATAGAGTTTTCCAATCTTCAGGGTGAACCCTTCTTTAAGGTTTATTTCATGGTTGTAGGGTCTAGAGGGGGAAATGTGATCAGTGGCTTCTTTTGAGAAGACCTAGGTGAATTTAGCATAAGCCAGAGGAAGCATAGTTTTCAGCTTATCCCTTCTGATGGAAATAGTGAGTTCTGTGGCTTGGGTGATTCTCACAATCCAGGCAGATTCGAGAGGGGCATAGCGGGATCTGAACTAAATGGTCTGGTACAAGGCATGGTTGTCCATGGCACAAGAAAGGAATTGGTTTTCCTCTTGTTGTAGAAGAAGAGTTTTTCCTGTTCAGTGGCAAAGACATTGATGTGGCAGGGAGGTGCCAGAGGGGATACCCAGTAGTGGGTGTTGTGTCGCCTGACGTCAGCAACATGGGAGGAGTAGAGTTCCTTCAACTGATCAGAGGATTCCGCGATGGAGATGGTTCTCTTGCCCCAGTCAATCTGGGGGTTTACAGTGCAAAGCCAAGGGGTTCCAAGGATAACATTGTCTTTGAGGGACATAAGGTGGAAGAGAATGTGGTGGGTGATGCCTTCTATATTGAGGAAGAGGGTTACGCCATGTCGGATATCACCACTTTTGTTGTAGGAGCTGTCGGCATTCTGGGCTCGGAGGGATTCCTTGAGTTTCTCAATGGGGAAGGAGTTCTTCTTGGCAAAGTTCCAATCCATACAGTTGATGCTAGTCCCACTGTTGATGAGGGTGTGAGTTTCGACAGCTTTGAGCATGTGGGAGGGTATGATGACTTGAACAGCAATTTCTATTGCTTTAGTTACAAGAGAGGGTACAGTTACACCACTACAGAGAGAAGGGGAGTCTGGTGTCAAAAGCAGATCCCTGGTTCAAAAATCCACGAGAAAAGAGATGCAGTGAACATTTTCATCATCATCATCATTTTAATCTCCTCCAGCTTTGGAAGCATCTCTTCTTCAACCTTATTGATGTGTTTGTTTCTGGGTTTTTCAGCAGAGAATGCAGAGCATTTGAAGGACATATGTCCAGATTTTTGGCAGTGAAAGCAGAGGCCTTCCTTATGGCAATGTTGGTGTTCCACATTGGTTAGCTTGCTTACTTTGATGACATCGATGTCCATAGCATTGGGGTCTCTAGCAGGGGTAGAGGAGTTTCTAGGAAAGAACAAGTGGTAACTGCCTGAAGGTTTCTTGTTCACCTGGGCAATTTCGTGAGTGTGATCCCATTGGATCTGGAAGTGTACAGCTTTTTCATACCAAGAGTCAATGGTGGTGGGGATGGTGTCCATTCCCATGATCTTAGTCATGAGCAGGGTGGGATTCTAGAGGCAAAGTATCTGATGAGGACATTGGAGTCGGTAACCTCAGCAAGGGCTACCTTATTCTTGAACTCAGAGATGTAGTTCAGGAGCATGGTGGCATGGGATTTGTCCTTCTTAGGAACAACATGGGTGGTGAAGAGCCAGGCAACAGTGTTGCTGATGATGTTGTGGTGTTCAAATGCCTTTTTGAAGGCAGTTTTGAAGGCATTGAAGGTCCTGAGGTCAGGTGGTGAGTGTGTCAATGCATTTTGGCAGAAAGTTCCAGCCCAAGTGTGTGTGGATCCCTCAGTCATATGAGAGAGGGCATATGCTACTTTCTTAGCATCAGTGTTGTACACATTGATGTTGACCAAAAGGTAGGTTTCAACAGTGTTGAGCCACTCAATGGCTTGGTCATAGGTTCCATCGAAGGCCTTAGGCGCTCCAAGGTGGAGTTCAATGGGTTTCGAGGACATGCTAGGTTTCTTAGGCAGTGGTGGCTGAGGAGGAGGAAGTTGGAATAGAGGGGAATGTTGAATGGAAGTGGGAGAGAAAGGAGTTGGCTCATGGGGAATGGAGAGCAAGTGGGAGAGTTGGTGTGAGAGTTGTGTATATTCTAGAGTTTCTTCTCATGAGGGTAGTGTGAGGTCAGAGGAGAAGAGGTAGTAGCAAGAATCATCCTCCTCAGTGGTATTTTCTTCAGAGGTAGAGTCAGCAGGTGGGGCAAGGCGACAAGGTCACCAGTGGAAATCAGGAGGAAGTTGTTGAGAAATGGTGATGGCTTATGTAGGAGTAGCCAGGTAGGGAGAGCTTAGACCTTTTGTTATGCTTGACCTGGGTAGAATCAGACATAGCCCTTGGAAGGTGTAGGAAGGTTCTAAGGGTCAAGGGTTCAAGGGGAATCCATGGACACTAGGTGTTCATGTGGCGAAGTGAGTTGTCCAGTGGAGGTCCACAACAGTAATGACGAGGCATGGAGTACGGTTGTGTCAAGGCAATACCAACTGCCCTAAGATTCAAGGGGTTCAAGGGATGAGGGATGAAGGAACGAGGACCTTGTTGATTACAGAGATACTATAGTAAGACAAGGGTAGCTGTCTAAGCTAGTGTACTATGCTATGAAGGTCAAGTGGGTATTTGTTATGTAGGAAAGTAGGGAAAATTCTATGTAATGGAATGAAAGGTAAAGGAATAGCATTGACAAAAGGGGCCTTGGTTAAGGCAGTGAAAGTGAACTAGCTTAGAAGGCTAGGGTGAGGATGGAGAACACTATAAGGAAGGTAAAGGTGTAATCCATAAGGATTCCCAGAGACAGTGATAGGGAATCTATCAAGGTGTGAGGATGGTAAGTGTAAGCTGTAGAAAGACCTCTCTTGTAGAAGATGAGCATAGGGTACCAAGCAAAGCTCTGAGACTAAGAAAGGGTCTGAGAAGACAAGATAACAAGTGATGTGAGGAGTGGTGAAATAAAAAGAGAAAAAAAGAGCAGACGACTGTTAGGGCAACAAGTCATAACAAACCCTGCCCCATTAAGCAGATCCAGGGTGCTGGCATGCAACTCTTCAAGGTCTTGGAGTGTAGCAGCCATGAGTGTAAGGTTGTTTTGCTCTTGATAGAAAAGTTTACAAAGATAGAAACAGAGGGAGGAGATGGTGAGATAGATGTGCACTAGCTGTTCATGTTCCAATGCATAAGGTGGGTATATACATAGGGAGGTTTACGATGACTGCTGGGTTGTCCAATAGGGAAGCCAAAAGAATATGCCTTTGCAGAGGAGTAAAAGAATGAAGAAGAGAATAAAAGAAGTGGGGTTGAGACATAGGAAGAGAAAGATCAGGGAAAGACACATAGGTAAGGAAGGGGAAGAGAGAGAGAGAGGAAATTTATACATTTTGTATCTATTCATTAGCTAAGGCAGCTGTGATTGCAATGTCAAATTCTATTTGATTCTTGGAGGGGGGATAAAATGCCCCAGGGAATTGGGTAAGGGCTGGATTAGGGTGGACAAAGGGAAAACCTGGCCATGCTGGGAAAGTGGGGTCAGGGCCAGGGGGAGCTCTGTCAGGGAGAATGGCTCTGATGGGTGCAGGAGAGGGGATGGTTTTAGTAGAGGAGCCCTAGGGAGTGAGGTCCTGGTTCCATCCATCAACTGGTAGATCCCAAGTTGGGATTTCTCCTTCATCGTTCTTGGGTGGTGCCCAGATGTCAGGAGTGGGAGGAGGGATGTCAGGGGCAAAGCAGGTAGTGTGGGGATCATTCCATATAATGCGAAGGTAGAAGAATCCAATGTGGGCTTCAAAGAAGAAGTGTTGTTTATAGAGGAAGGTGAGAAGTGGGAGGACAGTGAGTAGGATGACAGCAGAGGTGGCATTCATTTGGATGAGGAGGTTATTTCTTGGGAGGAAAAGCTTTGGGATGATAAAGCTGATAGGCTTAGAGGAGGGGTCTGGTGTTTTTAAGGTTCCCTTTGGACTCCCAGGTGTTTTCGGTGAAAGAGTATTCTTTCCACAATATGAGGTATTGCTGTTTACCGGATGAGCCTCTGTGGGAAAGGATGGAAGTGATTTCAAATTCTTCATCTCTGTCAATGAGGTCAGGTGGAGGATTGGTGAAGTTTTTTCCATGCTTGGTTGTTTCCCGATAGGATGATAAGAGAGAAGCGTGGAACACATCATGAATTTTCCAGGAACTGGGGAGGCATAGTTGATACATTACAGGGGAGATTATATGGGTGACTTCAAAGGGTCCTTCCCATCTGGGGGCAAGTTTTTTTGATGGGTATCTGAGATGAAGATTACAATCTTTTAGCCACACTTTATCCCCCACCTTCCAAGGGGAGAATTTAGAGGAGATTTGTTTCTTTATTAGGCATTGTGACTTCTTGTGGGAGGCAATGGCTTCTGAGTGGGCTTTGGATAGGTTGGCAAGGTGTTTTTCTAGGGCTGGAAGGAAGATTTTCCCTATTGCAGGATAAGAGTGGGGTTCAAAACCAAGGGTTAGCAAGAATGGGATTTTTCCAGTAGAGAAATGAGAGAGAGAGTTGTGGGAGAACTTGGCCATAGGAAGGAGTTCGGCCCATTGTTCTGGATGTCCATTGCAGAAGATGCAGAGATAGGTTTCTAGTTCCTGGTTGACTCATTCAATTTATCCATCTATCTGGGGGTGATAAGTGGAGAAGAGGGTGAGATCATATTTGAGCAGGCAGGAGAGTTCTCTGGCAAAAGTGAAGGCAAACTGTGGGCCTTTGTTGGAGATGAGTTTGTTGTGAAGGCCATAATGGTGGAACACATTTTTGAAAAATAGTAATGCAACGCCCACTGCATCAATGGTTTTGTGACAAGGACAGAGAATTACCCCCTTCATAAGGCCATGGTCAACCACGACCATAACCACTAGGAAATGGGTAAAAAGGGAGCTAAGGAGTTTATCTCTAATGCTTTGGGGAAAACACCAAGAGAACTGAACTGGTCTCTGGTGGCTGAATTCATGGGGTTTATATACTACATGGGTGTGTACATATGTTTGTACATAGGGCATAGAGTTAGTTCATAAAGAGACAAACAGCCTTGAGGCTGTAAGGAATGGAAGCATAAGCATGCTGCACACATGAGGATGTGGCAGAATGAAAGATCAGAAGCATAGAGCAGAAATGAAGTGAAATGGAATAGGAGCATACACAGCATGGAAATTAAGAAGGCTGTGTAGCCATAAGGCAGATCATAGATCTGGTGTGAAGGACAGACAAAGAGTGTCTTTGAGCACTAATTCCAAAAGATAAGATTAGATGAAGCATCTGTGATTAGATAACCATGTGGCACAATAAGATAAGATGAAAGAGAAGAAAAATACTAAGTCCATATTGATGTGACCATAACACACAGTATTAAAGAAGTCCAGGATGAATTGTTGATAAAAATTGCAAAATTCAATGAAAGATTGTACCCCTTTGACTGAGATGGGGGTTTTCCAATTGTCAATGGCTTTCAATTTGGTGGGGTCCATTTTGATTTGCCCTTCTTGGATGATCATTCTGAGATACTCTACTTCATCAATGTCAAAGAAACATTTCTCTCTAGTTTAAGGAAGAGTTTATGTTCCCTGAGTTTTTGGAGAACCTTATGGGTTCATTCCTGATGGAGGGCTTTGTTCATGGAATGGATGAGAATGTTGTCCATGTAGATTATGAGCCATCCTTCAACTATCATATTGGCAAAGGTGTGGTCCATAAGGGCCTGAAAGGTGGAGGGGGAGTTACACAGTCCAAAGAACATTATGGTGGGTTTGAAGAGTCCAAGGGGGGGGGTAATAAATGCAGTTTTCCATCGATTTTTCAGTCATATAAGGACATTGTTGTATCCCCATCTAATGTCCATTTTGGTGAAGACCTTTGATCCTTTTAGTCTATCCATGAGGTTGGAGATCAGGGGGAGTGGGTGAGCATTTTTGACAGTAAAGGAGTTGATATATTTGTCATCCTGGCAGGGGTGTAGGAAACCATCTTTCTTCAGTATGAAGAAGAAAGGAGAGGCTTGTGGGGACTTAGATGGGGAGATTTTTCCTGAGGCAAGGTGTTCGTTTACAAAGGCTTTACAGGCTTCAGTTTCTTTAGAATTTAAGGGGTATGCCTTTGCAACTTTTGGGAGAAAGTCTTTGTTAAGCTTGATGGCATGGTCAAAGGATCAGGATGGGGGGAGTTCATCAATTGTCTTCTTTTCAAAAACATCTCTGAAGGTTGAGTATGGGGGAGGTAGTTCAACCTTTGGCTTTTCTTTTTTCTGGGCTATTTCTGTGGCAATAGTGGTTTTGTTGAGAGAAAGAGGGGAAATCCAGAAGATGTGTTTCTCTAAAAGTCAAGAGGTTTTCCTATTTGGGTTGAGGTCTAGGTATTGGACTAGATATCATTGGGAGGTTGCTTGGGGGGAGTTGTGTCGAAGTTTAGTTGGCAGGTCTGGGATATGTACTTTGCCTTTAGCCCAATCTATGGTGGGATTGACCTCCCTTAGCCATGGTAGTCCTAGGATCATGTTCTCCTTTCCACAGTTTAGGACAAAGAAATCTTGTTTCTGTTCTACTTCTCCTATCCAAATGAAGAGGAAGGCTCTGTGTTGGACTCCTCCTCCTTGATTACTGGTTTCATCTATGTTCTGGGCTCAAAGGGGTTTAAGTAGGCGAGAGCCCTGCTGTTGATGAGGGCAAAAGTGTCAACAATTTGTGCTCCTTCCCATGGAAAATAGAAATGGGGATTTGAATTTCCAGGACTTTACAGTCAGATACTAGTACAGGAGCAATTGTTTGCAGAGGAGAAGACATCATTACTTCCCTCCTCTTTAAAAATCCTCAACTTCCTCAATTTTGGCTGAGGCCACAGTTTCTTCTTCAGTTGGGGTCTCTTTCTCTTCCTTAAAGCAGGTTTTAAGAACCTTGAGGACATCTTCTTTAGGGACCTTTCTATCATCCAGTTCCTTCATATAGAAGTCAATAGGGGAGGTCTTTGCCACTCTGACTTGGGTAGTAGGCTTGGTGAAAGAGGAGGCGGAGATGGTGGACAGTTTGTTGGAGTGGAAAGGGTGGTTGGTGGTCCTACAACCTACTTCATGACAAATAAAGCAGTAGTTTTCCCTCATGTGCCTAGCTCTTTCTACTGGGGAGAGTCAGACTGTGTCAACATCCATGGCATTTGGGTCTCTGTGAGAAGAGAGAGAGTGAAAGAAGGGGAGGAAAGATCTTTTATCTTGAAGGTCAGAGATACAGTGGAAGTTGGCATGGAATTGGATGGCTTTGGCAATCCAATCTCTTAGGGTGGAGGGAACAGTCTCCATGGAGAGGATGTGCTCAGAGAGTTTAGAGTCTAGGCCTCAGATGAATCATTTGATGAGGGCATTTTCATTTTTAAAGCCTGTCTTTGCTGCTAAGAGTTGGAATTCAGAGACATACTTCTCAAATCCATCCTTCTTGTCTTGATAGTTCTGTCTCAGGTTTCCTAGCTCAACCCTTGCTTTGGCCGCTATGTCATAGGGGAAGAAGGTCTTTTGGAAGTCCTCCACCATTTTGGTGAAGGTTTTATCTTCTTCTTTGATCTCATTGTCAGTGAGCCTCAAGTACCATCCTTCAGAGAAGTCTTTTTCTCATCTCTTGCTCATCTTACTTAGGGATACAAGGAGTTTGGTGTTATCGCCATAGAGAGGTTCATTCATCCTTAGGTAGGCTGCTATGGCCAAGATCCATCTGGAGGTGTCACTTGGGTTGCCGGAGAAATTGTCAGGGAGACCAGCCTTCAGCTTGGTTTTTCTAGTTGGGATGTTGATCATTTCTATCTCAACCAGTGTGGGGATAGTTGCTGTTATGCTCAACCCAGGTAGGATTGGACATAGTCCTTGAAGGTGTAGGGAGGTCCTAAGTGTCAAGGGTTCAGGGGTGTTTCATGGACACATAAGTGATCACGTGACATGGGGGAATCCACTGATGCATGAAGCAGTCAAGTGGTGAAGTGAGTCATCCAGCGATCTAGTGCAAAGTAATGACTAGGCACGGAGTATGGTTGTGCTAAGGCAATACTGACTGTCCTCAGGTTCAAGGGATCTATGGTTGCAAAGGCGAACACGTAGCGGGCAACGGGCAACGGGCAATGAGAGACGAAGGGAGAAGAACCTTGTTGATTGCAGAGATGCTAAGGTAAGACAAGGGAGGTCTAAGCTGAGGATCTCTACTGCAAGAGTGCAGGTATTTGTACATACGGGATCTGCGCACAGACCATGAGAAAGAGTAACTAGGAATGGTAAGGGAATAATGATGACACATCGTACAATATGAGGAGCCAATAAGAAGGCGACACGTCATTAGTATTACAAATGAAATGAATTGGAATATCAAAGTGCAGTCAATGGCGTCATGACTGCGGACTGTGGAGTCATGTGAGAGAAACAGCAATTGCCAACTGGATAAGATCATGTGAGATGAATAGAGAAAAGAAAGTGTATGAGGTGAGAGTTGAGTGATCGACTCATAGTAATACAGCGTATAGCTAGGAAAGTCAAGGAAAAGAATGGTAGCCCAGATGAATTGTAACATTACCCCCCGTTACAGTCGAAGTCCCACTGAGACTACTTCATGGAGAACCAGTCATGTTGGCGTAAGCCATGTTGTCGAAGGGGTCATTGTCTACGTAGACATTGTCGAGATGCTCAGTCTTGATAGGCAGAGGGATAGGGATAGGACAAGAGCGTCCTGACAAGCGACGGGATCTATTGGATCTGCAGGAGCTAGTGAAGGAGGTCTATGTGCGAGAGCAAAAGAACCAGTGTGAAGAAGAAGAGGAAGAGGAGGAGGGAGTAGTATGGTCGTGATGACACCAAATGCAGATGTCTGCGTGATGTCCGGGTGCTTGTCGTCCACATTGGGAGCACCAGTAGCTTCGGCATTGGGTTTGGTTGTGGCCGGGAGCGAAGTCTAAACAAAAAGGGCAATGATATGTGGGGCAATCGCGTTTCATATGTCTGAGG
>JBBPRF010000690.1:0-17024 GCA_038092875.1 Lanmaoa pseudosensibilis | reverse complement strand
TCATTAGAATTACAAATAGAAGATCGGAAATGAAATGCGCAGTCGATGGCGTCATGACTGCGGACTGCGGAGTCACGTGAGAGAAACGGCAGTTGCCGACTGGATAAGGTCACGTGAGATGAAGTGAAAGAAAAGCGTACGAGGCGGGAGTCGAACGGCAACTCGTAAGAATACAGCGTATAGCTAATGAAGATTAGGAGAAGAAAAGAGTAGTCCAGGACGAATCGTAACAGGGACCTCTATCGGAGATGATGGTGTCATGTAGACCGAATCTTTTGAAGACATTGTGGAAGAAAAGGCTTGCCACTCCTGCCGCATCAATAGTCTTTGAGCATGGAATGAGGATTACCCCCTTTGTAAGGCCATGGTTGACCATGACCAGGATAGAATCGTGACCGGAGGAGGAGGGGAGATTGGTGATGAGGTCCATCAATAGCTGCTTGAAAGGCAAGGCTGTAGTTGAGGGAATAGGAGAGAGTGGAGGGACAGTAGGGTGAGTGTTGACTCTGTTCTGCTGGCACACCACACAACCATCGATGAAGTGCTTGACAAAGGAAGAGAGGCCCAGCCACCAGAAGTCGTGTTCAAGGATAGATTTCGTGCGAAAGACGCCCATATGGCCCAAGAGGGGTGAGGAGTGGATAGAATGGAGTAGGGCCATGCGAGCAGGAGGTGGAATGTACACGCATCCTTGGAAATATAGGTGGCCATTGTCGAAGGACCAGTCTTTAAGGGAGGAACGAGTGAACAGAGGGGAGCCTTCATCGAGGGCAGCGAGGGCTTTCAAGACAAAAGGGTCTGAGGAAGAGGAGGATTGGATATGACATGCAAGGGATAGGTTGAGTGCATTGAGAACAACTGGATCTGGGATAATGGAAGAGTCGACATTGTCTGCGGAAGTGTCAACATCATCTCGTCTAGAGAGAGCATCGGCAGGGCCCATCTGGGAACCTGGAGTGACAGCCCAGACAATATCAAAGTCCTGGAGGAAGAGGGCCCATCGAGCCTGTCTGTGGGAGAGTTTACGGGGATCTTGAATATAGGAGAGATTTTTGTGGTCGGTGATAATGGTGACTGGGTGCGAAGTTCCCTGGAGATAATGTTTCCACTCAGCTAAGGCATAGATGACTGTGAGGAGTTCGCAATTGTATATGTCATAGTTGTGTTCAGCGGGGGAGAACATCTTGGAAAAGTAGGCACAGGGATGCTTGTCTCCATTGGCATCACACTGCATAAGGACAGCACCTGTGGCTAGGAGAGAGGCATCTGTCATGAGGTGAAAGGGCTTGGACACATCTGGAATTGAGATGACTGGGGCAGAAGTGAAGATATCGTGGAGGTGGTCAAACACTCGTTGTTGTAAAGGGGACCATACCCAAGGTTGGTCCTTATGAGTGAGGAGGGTGAGGGGGGCGACGATATCAGAGTAGTTTGGGATGAACTTTCTGTAGAAGTTTGCGAATCCGAGGAATGAGCGAACCCCTTTTATGGAGGTTGGGGGCTTCCAGTCCTTGATGGTGGTGACTTTCTTTGGGTCCATGCGAATAATTCCCTGGCTGATGATCATTCCTAGGTACTTCATAGTTGGTTGGTCAAAGGAACACTTCAATATTTTCAAGGATAAGCCATGTTCCCGGAGGCGTTGAAGGATGCGACACGTTCGCTCATGATGAAGGGAGAGAGAACCATTTGTTGCGATTCCGAGATCGTCCATATAGATCTTAAGCCAGTGTTCTGCCAGCATGTCTGCGAAGATATGGTTCATGAACTCTTGGAATGTGGCGGGTGCATTGCAGAAACCGAAGAACATGACTGTCAGTTCAAAAAGATCAAAAGGGGTGATGAAGGCAGCTTTCCATTGATCTTCCTCTCGGATGCGTATGTTGTTGTATCCCCATCGGACGTCGAACTTGGTGAAGTAAGTGGCATCTTTCTTGTCATCGATGAGTTTGGGAATGAGGGGAAGGGGGTAAGCATTTCGGATGGTGTGAGAGTTAAGGTATCGGTAATCTTGAACTGGGCAGAGGGAACTGTCTTCTTTTTTGACAAAGAAGAGTGACGAGGCCTGGGGGGAGTGAGAAGGGACAATTTGGCCAGTCTTTAGATGTTCGTTGATCATCTTTTGACATTCTTCCTTTTCCAATGGGTTGAGTGGGTAGACCTTGGTGACTTTTGGAACGAAGGAGTCCCTGAGTTCAATCTTGTGATCAAAGGAGTGGTGGGGTGGAAGCTTCTCGAAGAGGGTTTCAGAGAAGACATCTGCATAGTCTTTGCAGAAATCTGGGATGGTGTCCTTGGTTGGTTTGTTGACTTTCATGGATTGAATCTTTTCGCCAGAGGTTCCTTTCAAGGGAGGGTACTCACGAAGAGACCTCTCAACCCCTTGGGGATATCTCTGAAGAAGAAGTTTAGCGATTTCGAGGTCCGGATTGGCTGAATACCTGTGTAAGTTGTAGCCATTGTGAGAGTGTTTCATGGTGATTGAATAGGTTTTCCAATCAATGATGGGATTCCATTTCTGGAGCCAGAGCATTCCTAAGATGATCTGGGGGCAACTGAGACGAGTGACCATAAGTTTGTTGTTGTCAGAAAACTTTTGCGAATAAAGGGGAACTTGGGCATTCCACTTGATGGTACCTCTCCGGTTTTCAGTTCCATCAACGTTGTAGGTGATGAGGGGGTTGTCCAACTTAGAGAGTTTGAATTCCGCCGATAGGAGGCGAGAGTCAATGAAGTTCCCTGTTGCTCCTGAGTCAATGAGGGCGGAGGTTTTGATGGTTTTGATGGTTCCTTGCAGCGTAACTGGGAGATGAATGGTTTTTTCATTCTGGGGGGCTACAAGTACATTATCTATGTTAAGGAGAGAAGATGTCAGAGCGACTCTCCTTTTTAAAAATCCTTTGCCTTCTGGATGCGCTTCAGGGATATTGTGATAGAAGCTACTTCCTCTGATGGCTCCTCATAACATGTCTTGAGTATAGATAGGATTTCCGTCTCCTCTTTTCCAGAAGTTTTGAGCGAGTTGACGTATTCATCTAGCTGAGAGCGAGGCGGTGGGGTTTCTTTGGTGGTAGAGGTGCGGATGTGTTGTGTGTTTCTTGGAGGTGGCTTCAAAGGAAACTTAGAGCAGTTCGTACTGTTGTGGCCCACCTGGTGGCAGCAGAAGCAGCGACCTTCCTTAATGCAATGAGCTCATTCTACTGGGGTAAGTTTTTTGATTGTGGTGGTGGCGTCGATGTCCATGGCATTGGGATCTCGTTCTGAGGTACGAGTGAAGGATGAAGGGGTGAAGCATCCCTTCTTTAAAGCGAGGATGCACATTTTCTGACCATGGAAGGTCTTAGCATGTTCGATCCACTTGTCAATGGTGGTGGGGATTTGGGACATGGAGAGAATCATGGTGGCGAGTCGCTGATCTAGGCCAAGCGAGAACTGGTCAATAAGAGTGATATGGTCTGTGATACCTGCTTTGGCAGCGAGGTTCTGAAAGTCGGTGATGTACTGTTGGAAACCGTCATCGGTGGTTCCATCTGTGGAGCAGGAGGATTTCTGGGTGAGCTTAGTGAGCTTGAGGTGGGCAGTGGCCTTGGTGTCGAAGGGGTAGAAGGTGAACTCGAAGTTGGAGCAGAAGTCCGGGAATGTTTTGCCTGTGGTGATGGATTGATCCGCCATCTTATCATACCACATTTCAGTGAAGTTGGCTCCTCAACCTTTGCTCATCTTGTTGAGGGTCGTCATGATTTTGTCGTTATCAGAGGAATACAGGGATTGGTTCAAGGTGAAGTAGGCCTTCATAGCCTTGATCCATCTGGACGTGTCAGCAGGTCTGCCTGAGAAGTCGGTAGGGAGAGCAGCTTTAAGCTCGGGTACTCTGGACATGGTGGGTGCTGGGGTCAATGGTGGTGGCTGGGGCAAGGAGACTCCTAAAGTGAAGGAGGGTACATAGTTTCGTTGGGTGATGCTGGGGATACTAGGAATTGCTGGGAGTTGCGATAGCGCTGACTGTGGGGTACTGGGAGTGGTGTCATTTCCGAGCTCAATGTCTTTGTCCTCTTCAGGAGGAGGTGCTATGGGTTGACGTTCTCAACGTCCGAAGCGACTTGTGGTGATAATGGTGGGGGCCCTTCACCTGAAAAGGTGGGGCTGAAGAGATTCTTGATCTTTTGTTACGCGAAGCATATGACGATGGGATACTTCTAAGAGTAGCACTAGACAGGCAATACTCACAAAGAGACCGATGTCCGCTAGCCTACAGGGATAAGGAGGTTTCAAGGACAAAGGAAGTTGAGTGAGGATTGACTTAAGACTCAAGGCTCGAGGTGATTCAAGAGGATGCTTGTATTGCGTAGATCGAGAATGAGGAATACAAATGTAGATGAAGGATTTATATAAAGGAGACCAACATGCACAGACCAAGAGACAATCAGGAAATGAAGACTATAGAAACACATGGAAAGCGGGGAACACTCGCCGTTGTGAGAGAAATGACGTAGGAGATGAAGTCTGAAGATACAAGTAAAGCTGAAGATAAGGTCTGTCAGAACAACAGTGAAAATAGTGGGAAAACGGTATTTGTAAGGAGAAGGACAGCAGTATGGGGGCGGCTGGGTGTGCCTCACCAGGTGGTGCAAGTACCATGTAAGAGGAAAAGAACAACGCATGAGAAAAGGAGGAAAATTGTAACAGTACAAGACAAAGGAAACGATTGAATAGCAATTTGCCTGCTTTTGCTACCCTCTCGACATCTTGAGTTGTTTCAAAAAATTGGCAACTTTCCGAATGATCTGGGCTCCGAAGACAATGTGCCCAGTGGCTGACACCCTTGACTGATCCGTATAGCACAATGAAATTTCAAATAAAGGCACCAAGCCAGCGAGGCCACCCTCAAGAAGTATCATAATACCCGCAAGGAAATATGTCTTCAAAATGCTACAAGGTTGTTTGCCTAGAAGCTCGAGTGACCAGGCTAAGATAGACTTAAGGATCTTGCTTTCTCGGTAATATTAATATATGGTCAAGCCAATTAGCTGTCACTGCCTGTCAGCAAAACAGCGATGAAATCTCAGGTCTTTGGAAGTTGCTTGGTAGACACAATTGGATGGATCGTATTGTTTGTAAATAAGCGTATTTACAAAGAAAGGGAAATGCGATAGGGTAGAGAGATGGAGGAGATTGGGCGAAGTGCTGGAGCGCTTCTGACCCAGAACAGAAGCCAACCTGCCGGGTGGGATATGAGCTGCGATCCCGGTGGGTAGGAGTGATCGACGACGTGTGAAGCAAAGCATCTCACCCGGAAGGTAGGAGGAGGGAAGGCTGGACTTACTGGATGGTTATCTATGGATGGGGGGAATGGTGAGTTGTAGGAAGGCTTCATGGACTGTCGGTTTTGCCTGCATGAAGGGGGCGAGTATCTGGGCATGCTTGCGTAGGTATGATAAAAAGACGTTGCTTGCCCATCGGCCTTTCACCTTTACCACTTCAAAGGGTATGTTACATAGGAGGTACTCAAGTGTGGATCCAATATGAATGCCATGTCCTTTCAGGGGGGGAATGCCTGTACTTTTTGTGGCCTTTTCAAGTGTTTTGAGGAATTTGGAGTGGGTCAGTGGGCGGTGGCCTTTTTTGACATGGTACGCGAAAAAGGGAAGGTTGGGGGGAGTGTTGTTGATGTTGAAATGGTTCAGGAGGGCTTGGTGTAGGTCGGCAGGACCGTCCTGTTTGGCCCAATTGACGTCCTCACCCTGGGGGGCGGCTTTGGTGCAGGGTAGGTGAAAGTTGGTGATCTCGAGGCCCTGGCAGTTGTGCTGTACACTCATGTTGTTGTAGGTGACATGAGATTCAGGGTTGAAGGAGTTTAGATTTTTTACAGTGAACTCGCCCGTGCACGCAGTTGCAAAGAAGGTGGTTGTTAGACAAGCGAAGATGGCGGCATTGAGGGGGTTGGATAGGGGTAGCTGGGATTGGATTTTTATTATGGTGTCAATTGTGTAGGGTTTGCGCGGTGGGTGTTTGGAGGATGCAGGTGCAAGGATTTTTGTGGCTCTTATCAGTGCATCGGTTTTGTCCGACTTGAAGGACCAGGCAAGACCATGAACAGTGTGCCAGGCATGTACCCCGCTTAGATAATTCATGACTGTGCTGCCTGCATAGGTTCCTGCAAGGGTCAAGATGAAGGTTGAGATTAGGTCGTGTGATGCAGGGGCGCGTGATTCCTCAGGGATGCCTTTGAGGTCACAAAAGGTGTGAAAGATGAGGAGGCCGGATCTGTATGTCTCTCTGGTTGATTCTACCCATGCATGTCCAATGACATTGTAAATGCGTTGGGCGTCTGAGGGGGTGAGGGGAAAAGATGCGCTGCAAGGGGTTGATGGGAGCCAGCGAATGAGGCACTCTTTGGTGGGGCAGTGCGGACACAATTGGGAGGGGGTGGGGGGTGAGAATGCTGGGGGAGGGGTGATAATGGGGTTCACGTGCACTGTGGAGGGTGATGAGGGGTGCTTGGAGCTGCTGTGAGGGGAATGTACCAGAAGTAATTGCTATGTGGATAAGGGTTCGGTGGGAGGGATTGTCAGGGGTGTGGGCAGTGGGCGGAGGGGTCGTCGAAATCAGTGATGAGGTTGTGGAGGGTGTTGGGGATGGGGATGGGTTGGAGGAGGCTATGTAGGGGGGGATAAATTCCGCACGAAAGAGGGTTGGCTGGGTTGTTAGCACTAGGAATGTACTGCACATGGATGGTGCAGTGTGACACAGCCAGGACGGAGTGAATGTGTTTGAAGGTGTCATTTGTGGGTTTGTTACAACTGTGGCCTTTGCACTAGCCATTGACAACTCCTTGATTGTCCCCGAGTACCTTGAAATGAAGGTTGGAGGTGCTGGTGTATAGGATGGCGCGGATGAGGAATTCGAAACCAACGCTCTCTGCCCAGCCAATGTCATAGCCCCCTCCTTGCCATCCTGGGTGGAGTGTCCACACATGCCAGCGGTCATTGAGGAGAATGCCAATACCTGTGGAGGAGGCATCTGAAAATGCGTTGGGTTCAAGGATTGGTTGGGGGGATGGAATGGATGAGGGGGGTGAGGGTGAGGAGAGGCATTCGAGCCACCATTTGAGGTCATCTTGGGTGCCGCATGGTGGCATTCTTGGCAGGAAGGGTCTATCATCAAAAATGGATAGCATAGCCTCTAGGTTGCTTAGGTAAGGGCATCCTTTTGGGATTATTAGGGCCACATGTATTAGTTTGCCATGTAGTTTTTGTACCTCATCTAGAGTGTGTGTGTGGTGCACGTTCCAGTTCTGTATCGCATTGATGTATTTTATTCATTTGGGTTCTGCTAGACAGACGGTGCGTTTGGTGAGATCCCATGTAAGGCTGATGAAGGTGGGGTGGTCTGAGAAAGGGATGTCTTTGGTGGGTTCCCAAGGGATGCCGAGTTCTTGTGAAATGTGGTCAATGTCACTGATGTCATAGGAGAATGTAGTGTTTGATGGAGATTGCAGTGGGTTACATGAGAAGTCACAAAGCGGGAAGGTAAAGTCCTTATCAAATTCTTCAATTTGGTCGTCAGGGAGTGGTGCTCCTGCAAACCAGGATCGGCCTCCTTTGACTCTGTGTCCACCATGGATTTTTATGCGTTCTGTGGTGTCACTACAAAGTCAGTTGTAGTTGGGTAGCTGAGATGATGGGATTCATATGAAAAGGTGATTGTCTACCCATCTTAGGATGGGGCCAATTCCTATGGCGCACATGATGTCTGCACCTGCACTTCCAACAGTACTGTATATCCCTGTTGAGGGACCAAAGCCGAAGCAGGTGGATGTGTCAACTGTGAATTCAGATTCGGATAGTCTTACTACAAGAGCATGCCACTGGGATGGGTGGAGGGGAATGGTCCTGTATGCTTCTGTGACATCATGGACTGCACCTTGGGATCCAGGGGGGAGGTTTGATAGTACTAAAGATACTATGGGGAAGTACTGTATGGGGATCAGAAATCATCTGAATTGACTAGGGAATTAATGGATGGGAAGGGGGAAGGGTGTAGAGGGAAAGAGAGATTTTGAATGAGGTGGAATTTACCCGGCTTGGAAATGAGTGAGAGGGGGGCAGTTTGAAAAGGGCCAAGGGTGTCCTCTATCTCTGTACATGAGAAAGGACCCAGGTATCTACCTTTGGCGAATTCTTTATCTACAATCTCTTTAAATGTTTGGCTATGCTCAATGATTGAAGGGTTATTAGGAGGGGAGAATGTATGGGTGAGGAGGGGGATGTGAGCGCTGAAGCCGAAACGGAGTCCATTATATATACTGGGGTATTGGTGGATTAGGTTCGCGGTGTCCAGGTGATGACGCCATGCTTCAGGGTTATAGGGCATTTGGGCTTGGGCGTGTCTGAGCTTTATGACATCCCTGAGCCCCATGTTTGGTGCTGCCACAACCAGAGCATCCATGCTTGACGGATTTGTGGGTGAGGTTGCACCCATTTGGTTTCTGCCAGTCAATATATAAGACCATTCCGCTGTTGTCAATGAGGCGGCCCTCGGAATTGCAGTGGACGTGTGCAGGGGTGCCGTCCCAGAGTGTGGGCTCATTGCATTCATGGATTCAGTGGGGGTGATGCCCGAGGCATGTTGGGCAGGCTGATTTGACTGGGTCACTTTTGGATCATCTGTGGAGGAGTTTGGGGGAGGACGTTCACAGGGGGTTTGATTGGGGGGTGTATGGCTGGCAAAGCAATTACAGGGTGAGGATTGGGACTGAGAGTTTCTTTGCCAATTTTCGCTTGGTTCAGAACGCTGGCTGTGGTAGCGGTTAGAGCGCCTGCTACGCGGGGAGGAGGGGGATTGGAGGGTGGTGAATGCTTCCATCTGAGAGCGTCAGGGAAGGGAGGATCTCCAGTGTGGTGGGGTGGAGGTGGTGCATGAAAGACAGTGAGTGACCATGTGCAGGTGCGTGGCGGTGAGTGACCACGAGGTAGGGGGTGAGTGGGTGGATATGCGGTGATCGACCGTGTGTGGGATTACCTGTGATGGTGGAGTGGTAACCCAAGGCCGTTTGGTTGTTAGGGGGGGATGGTGGGGCAGGGCCACGTCACCAGGTGGGAGGGATGGGGTGCGAGATAGGGCAGAGATGAAGGGTGGAGCGATGTGTGCAGTGGAAAAGGGGTTAGTGTGTTTGTATGTCAAGATGCGGGGAGGTACTGACCTTGCTCATGGCTGCAGCCTGGATGTTCAAGTTGAATTCAAACGCAATGCTGTTCATGAGGACATCGCTGATTAGCGATATGTTGAAGGCAGTGCTGTTGTTGTTTTTGAGGTCATCATACCATCAGCAGCGAATATGAGATGTGTAGAGCAGTGCAATCTTGTCACCATTCTCATTAACTTGGACGGGGTGGTTTTCAAGATTCCAGAAGAATTCCACTAGGGCATTTATGTGCTTGTCCAGCCAGGACGCTTGTTTGATATGGTGTAGGAAAGTGTTCTTGGCCTGGAGGAAATCACTGAAGTTGAGATCATGGTCTGCACAGGCGAAGCGGGAGGCTTTAACAGATGCAACTGGGCGAAGAGTGAGGATGTCATGTGAGTTGGTGATACCAAAGGTGTCATCCACTTGTGATCTTTGGTTGCGGGATGCTTCGGTGCAACCCTCAAGGGAGAAGTACCATAGTTCTACAAAATCGAAGGTGGAGATCTTCTGTATAGCATATTGGGATGGTCTGGGGGCAATGACGCTGGGGGGGCAGGTTTTTATTGAAGTCATTGATTTTGGGTTTTTTCTTCTCGACCTCCTTCTTCTCTTTGTCTGCTTCAGCTTCTTCGAGCTGCCTCTGGTCTTCTTCCCTCTGTCTGCACTCGAGGAGTTCGCACTCAGCCTCTCGGGTTTCAGCTTCACATTCTATGTTCCAGGCCTCAATGTGCATGGTGTGTTCATCATCCCAGGCAATGTTTAGCCAGTGGATGGCTTGATCTGCATCCTCGTCGTAGTTTGCCATGATGGCCTCTCGTATCATGCGGTATGCATTGGAGGCGAAATCGGGTCTGACTTCGAGGGCTGGGTCAGCCATGTTTTGCGGGGAGAAAAGAGGGTATTTGTGAAAGGAGTGACTGTGAGGTTGGTTTGGACAGGAAAGAGTGTGAGGGATGCGACGAACAGCGAGGGTGAGCGAGGTGAGGACGAGCGGCAAGTGGGGCACGGAAGGAAAGAAGACGTGTCGCTTAACGCCGCTCGTCCGAAGACTTTACACTGTGACTATGCTCGTGCCTCGCTGCGTCACAGTGTGACAACTAACGGTTCCCACACCTCAGGTTACTTCTTTTGCACCGTGACTGGCGTCAGCATCTGGGCCTTGGCGTTATTGACGGAGTCGTCCAAGGTGTCTATGCAGTATCGAATCTCGATTCGGTAGTTGTTGATCAACTCGGACGCACCGGTCAATGGAGGTCCCATCCTTGAATTCTTCTTCGCCCTCCCCGCAGATGAACCTGACATGACTGCTGTCGACATACCGTCCGCGCCTTCGAGTACTTTTTTTTTTCCTGGGCGACCGTCTTTCTTCCGAGATCATGGACCGCCGCGGCCGAAAAAGAGGATGTTCCAGCAAGCAGACTGTGACTCATGACAAGTCACTTAGTTACATTGTAGCTCCTCACTCTCCCCACTATTTCAATATGGCGAAACTATCACTGCTATCACTGGTTGGGACGCTCGTGCTGGCAAGGTGGGACGTGGACCAAATGGATTCGGGGCTGGGAGCCATGCTTCACATAACTCCTCTAGCACGAGCTCTTGAAAGTTGAACGTTGAACGTTGAGGCTCCATACCTATTACCAGAGTCTCGGTCGAGCGTAAATTTGGCTGAAACGCGCACTCATCTGCCAATTGCGATCTCGCCACAAAGGGTTTGATTTTACGAAGATAGGGTGGGGAACGGTCATGGAGCTGATGACGTCATTCTTATGAGGGGGATCAGGCGGAACTGGTGGCTTGGTCTGGCAGCTCGCTCAGCCATATTGGGAAGCCGAATAATCTCCCTGATTCATAACAGGTCATTCGTTACCCGAAAATGCGAGTCCTGGGCGCCCTTGTGTACCTTTGACATCATTGTTGCTGGACTCATGCAACTTTGTGACGAATTTTGACATGTAGGTCCATTGACTTCACGCAGGGAGACTTTGCTATCGGCCAAGTACTCCCATCCGAGGCAATTACGATGTCCCTGGGTGGTCAGGCCTGAAGGCCTCAGGGACTGCTCCTCATTAGGATCTCAGCCAGTCCATTCACATCACCAGTTTTCCATTGCTTGAATCTGGGTGCAAGGGGCTCGTAGCGCTCAAACGTGTGGGAGACAGCGTGGGGTACTGTAAGTTAACCCAAGCCACCGACGCAAAAAAGGGTACAGGAGATCTGAGTTGGCACGCGCAGCAGGCGTCAACTGACCTACGGAGATTAAACCAGATGACGGTATCGGGTAGGAGGGTCGGCGATCTTCAGCATGCAGAAAAACGAAAAATAGACCGAGGACTTCAGCTGAGCGCGTTCCAGGCTCCTACCCACCACCGCTTCGAGTGAGGGCGATTTACTGGGGCGTGTGGACGTGACGCAATCCCAAATACGACAGCTGCCTCGCTGGCAAATGGTGCGCTCGTGCACTGTTATGGACACTATCGTCGAAGTTGTCGAAGAATATGACGGTGGCTTCGCTCATTTCGAGGTTAATACCAAACACGATCTCGACATGGGCGCACTGGTTGACGCATAAAGACCACTCGCATGTGGAGCGTAACGGTAAGACTTGAAGGAGACATCAGTAATCCTTCAGCGAGTTTCTCACAGATGACATAAAACCCGTGCGTAACTTAAGTTCAAACCAGTCACGGCCAGAGAAGCACACAGTGGTAATGAACCTTGCGCCCATTTCTTCTGTTTGCTTCTACATTCCTAGAAATATTTCCGTCAGTCACAAGGGCCACGGACTTCGACCACGGTGCTTCGGTAGCGAAAAGGGTAACATTTTTCCAGGGAAATGGTCCTTCAAAAGTATATAAGGGGGCCTACAGGATCGTCAGAGACTCAGGGAAACTCACTCGACCTTCATCATCTCAAACACTTACTACTACATCATGGGAGAAAGCCAGTGGTTTCAACCAACCGTCAGGAACAGGCTGTCACAAGCCATCGTCTTGGCGAACTTTTCCATCCAATACGGAAAATTCTATGATATCAGTGGGTATCTGCATCACTGCCGTTTCACCTACATCATTGACGAATAAATTATTAGATAACCCTTACAACGAGACCGTGAGCGCCCAAGGGACCAAGATACAAGGCAAGGGAGATCATGAATGGGGCCACTGCGGTCGAGAGAACTCTCCCAGTGGCACTGAGGGCTCTTTCGAAGTGCACCTCGACGGAAGCAGCGAGAGGATAGCGGTGATCTATTGGGACTGCCCCTACATTGGCAGCAACAAACTTGAGAAACGCAATGTGAAGGATGGTTATGACATCTCCTTTGATGACTTTAGCATCCCCTCTGGCCCCTTGGGTAAGGGAAGGATCAACGTCCGAGAGGATTAATGGTGCTGTGTATAGATTATTAGGTTCTGCTCTTACTGATTTCTGTCAAGTTTTCTTCTTCAAGTATGATCAAGTAGAAGATGTCACAGTATGCATATTGGGAAGCGTCAGGGAGGTGCGGCTAGTAGTGGCTTATTGAGTGTACAAGACAAAGGAAACGATTGAATCGCAACTTACCTGCTTCTGCTACCTTCTCGACATCTTGAGAAGTTTCGAAAAGCTGGCGACCTTCCGAATGGGCTTTGAAGACAAGGTGCCCAGCAACTATGGCACCCTTGGCTGATCCGGCAGCAGTGTAGCACAATGAAATGTCAGATAAAGGTGCCAGCGCCATACCGACGAGGATGTCACCCTCGAAAAGTATCATAACACCTGTGAGGGAGCACGCCTTCGGAATGCTGCTAGGTTGTTAGCTTAGAAGCTCGAGTGACCAGGCTAAGATATGCTTACGGTCCTGCTTTCTCGGTAGTGTTAATCAGCTGTATATATGATCAAGCCAATTAGCTGTCAGCGAAGCGAAGGGTAATGAGGTTTCGGGCCAAAGGCTCCTGACTTTCTTCATCTGGGCCTCAGAATTATTGACGAGATCACCCAAGGTGTCTATGCAGTATCGATTCGGTGGTTGTTGAGCAACTCGGACACGCACCTGCCAATAGAGCTCATCCTTGGCTTCTTCTTCGCCCTCCCCGCAGATGAACCTGACATGACTGCCGTCGACATACCGTCCGCGACTTCGAATATGTTTGTTTTTCCGGGTGGCCGGTCTTCCCTCCACGATCTTGGACCGCCGCGGCTGAAAAAGAGGATGTTTGGAGCGCGCTGTTGGACATGTCAGGTGTATCATGAGTGGCCCACAACGACAGACGAGATATTATCGCAAGCTTTCGTAGGTCAATGAACTCCATAAAACCGCGACAGACAATGAGCACTGGGGATCTTGGTGCACGATTCCCTATTAGCCTATTAGTGGAGGGAAGAAGATATGGTAAGTAAACATTGACAAGCGGAAACCTTCGGGTGCATTTGGTGAGCAGAAAAAGAGAACATGATTCATTCATTCCGTGATGTACAAGTAGGAGGATATTGTATACAATACCATGCTTTAACTGCACTGGCATGTACAGTACCCTCCACTTTCATCCAGTTCTTCAGTCGACGATGTGCCACCCCTTCCTCACATTCGTCTCGGGTCTTCCCGTCCTCGCGGCGCAGACGACGCTCTTTTTTTTTTCGTGTTTATTGTCCAGCAGAGCGGGGCTCTATGTCGGACACTACATACTTTGTAGGTACAGCCTATGTATTGGGGGGGTAGCAATGGTTGAGGTATCTCTTGAAAACGGCTCCGAATACGGAGCGTAGCCTGCGTGGGGCGAAGTGACCTCGTGATGGGTCCTGAGCGCGGGTTGGGTACTATGTAGGGGGTATCGTAAGGTAGTGTAGAACGTCAAAACGTGAGCTTTGTGCGGGTGGTGCGGCGGCGGTGTGCGCTCTGGGAGAGACGACGCTCTTCTCCTGCAGCACCAACTATGACAATGATAGCCCCTTGCTCAATCAAGTAGTGTGTCCAATGGACTCGAGACCAAAAACTATACCATCTTGGACTCGCTCCTCATCTTTACCGTGTCAGGTCGGAGCTCCTCGCAGTAAGGCGCATGCTTCGCTGTCACATGGTATGCCATGTGCCTCTTGGCTGTGCATGTGGGTTCGCGGTCTCGCAGGCGGCAATGAATGCCTTGAAATGTGGTCACATCAGTAATTTTACACAGTGCTTAATCCGTCTTAATCTGTCTTATTGTGCTAGCCAATTATCACAACGACTCCAGACTCATTCCAAAATCTGTATTCAAGCTTTCTTTTCATTAAAATGTAGTGTAGTTGAAGTATTCAATGTTTTGAAACAGAGTGTGGTAGAATTGTATATGATTTGTAGTTTGACGAGCAGAATAAGACAGATTAAGCACCGTGTAAAATTACTGATGCAGGCGACTGCGCTGAGCAGTACTGGTATGGTGAATGTTTCGTTTGTCGTGGCGGTATCCCTGTCTGCATGCGTGCTGTAAAGTTTGAGCTGAACGAGGGTGGTAAAGATTGTCAGCAATCGTCTTTCATTGTCTTGTGTATGGGGCTGATGCGACATCGCGACGGTAGAAGCACTCACAGGTCAAACCGATACTCTCCTCGCTGATTCACAAAGTAATCAATGTCTACATGCGGGAAGCCAGCGGAGATACTAAGCAATCGTCTGATACATCACGCCCTTGACCTGATACGGTTTACTCGGAAACTTACGCCTGGAGGTCAGAGTAAGTATCTCTATTTTAAATGATAATGAAGGATGATCATGAAAACATCGAACTGGCTGACAAGCTACAATATAAGTCGTGAAGTTACTTACGAAGTCAGACATCAGGGTTTCAAGTACAGCCTACCTTGGGACGAATGGAGAGTGCTGGTGATGGAGAAAGAGAAGGAAGGGGACGGAAGGGATAAATACAGTAGGGGATGGTAGGGGGTGGTGGAGAAGATCATGAAGGACAAAGTAGAGGTGCATCAGGGGGATCAAAGGACAACCGTGATTGTTTAGCAATGGGGCGCCGCAGGTACTCCGCGACCTCGGAGTAGCCTGTAGTCTCTGCAACCTCAATAGGTGTATAACCTCCAGCATTCCGTCCACAGACGTTACAACCAGCCCGGACAAGGATTTCAATAACTTCCAGAAAATGGATGCGATCACCGACATGCTTCCGCCACGTTTTTCCATGTGCCAAAGCGACGTGCAAGGCTGTGTCTCCATTAACCGCAAGAACACAAGCATCAGCCCCACTTCCAATCAGCGAAGATACCACCCGCAGGATATATCTCTGAGGTTGATATTGAGCACGTAATGCAGTAAGCAAGATATCAGGAGGGAACGGCGCGCCACGTGAGAGCAGGTATTCCACTACGGAGGCCAATGCTCGACTCACAGCGATTTGGATAGGCAGTTTTCCTTCGGAATTAGGAATGGAAAGACTGCAGCCAGCTTCGGTAAGGATTTTTGTAACCCGCAAGGATGCGTCTTTTGGGAAAAACTGCATTCCGTGGTGTATCAGGGTGTTTCCACTGGCGTCTTGCGCGTGGACGTTTGCCCCCTTGCGAATAAGCACAGTGAGCATCGAAATCCGAGAATGGATGTTTCCCCTGTAGCATATGCTGGATCGTAAAGTAGAGGATAGTATATCGGAAGGAAGAGGCCCATCCAGTGAGAGCAGGTAGTCCACAATGGGTTTGCACACAAGAGCGGTGGCAATGTGAAGAGGCGTTTTTCCATCGGCATCCAGAGCGGAAGGGCTACAGTCAGCCTCGATTAGGACCTGCACTGTTCTGAGACTGGCTGACTTGACGGCGATATGCAATACACTATCTCCATTAGGTGCAAGTTGGGTGAGATCAGCTCCTTGGTGCACAAGCAAGCGAACCATCGAGTGAAAACCATCTCGCGATGCAGTGAAAAGTAAGTCAGGAGGGGGAGGCCCCTCAACTCGTAACTCTGCATGCGACAAAAACGCTCGAGACAAGGCAAGGTAGCTACGGCGCATTCTACCAGTGATAGCATTTGGTGGCCGCGTAGACGTGTGAGGTTCAACTGTATCCGATGTCGACATGGCGACTTGTAGAAGGGAATCTCCATTGTCATCGTGAACATGCACGTCAGCTCCAATGACAACAAGGAGAGGGAACATCGAGGCTTGACATCGCAGCGCGGTGAACAATATTCCCGGGGGAAATGACACATTCTGTGAAACGAGATATTCCACTACGAGTTCAAATTCTTGCCTCACGGCGATGTCAAAGAGGAGTGCGCTGCCGGAACTGCGTATGAAAAGGTCGCCCGCAGCGCCAACGAAGATTTTTGCGAATTCTAGGCATTTATCTTGGTCATCCAGGAAATGTTTGATGGCTTGGATCACTCCACGTCCCTCTTCTGGCCGGAAGCGCAAACCATCTGTGTTGCCAATGAGCGAACTGAATGTCAGTTCTTGCATCGTGGGATCGCGATACAGCAAGGACAAGATTGTCAAGACATCAGAGGGCGCGCTGAATAACAACAGATAGTTGACGACTTCATCGTACCCCTGCTTTGCTGCAATATGAAGTGGCGTTTCGCCGCGTAGATTGTGGACTGCAGGATTGCAACCGACATCGATGAGTGTCCCTGCGACCTCCAGGCAGACGGATCTATCGGGGGTCCGCATAGCAACATGCAGCAGAGTGTCACTATTAGAATTGAGGACGTATACGTTGGCTCCTTTACTGATGAGTAAACGGATCATCTCGACCCGCCTCAGCGGCGTAGCATGCAATGCTGCAAATAAGATCCTGGATGGAAGTGGCACGTCCCTTGAAAGGAGGTAGTCCACTACAGAGACAAATCCTCGCGCCACGGCGATGTGGATCGGTGGTTTGTCGT
>JBBPRF010000689.1:0-17084 GCA_038092875.1 Lanmaoa pseudosensibilis | reverse complement strand
GAGCAATGCACCGATCAGGGGAGATGACACAATACCAAGTTTCGGACGGATTCGCAAGGTTAGCTCCGCGCTTTCCTTGAACGCACCCCTACCGAGAATGTTACCATAGGTGCAGAAGACGGGGTCGCACAATTGCGTCTGATAAGGAGGGGCCTTGGCCTGGAGGATCCTGAACTTGCAGAAACTGCTGCTCAAGTCTTGAGGGTTACTTTGAGATCGATGTTGTTGCAAGGGTTAATAGTATTAGTGAATGCCAATGCGGTCGGGAGGTCCAACGAATCAACTGGACAAACAGCATACGGGACTGCTAGTAAGTAGTTGTCAACACACACCGGACAGGCATACTCGCTAAGTTGTGGCTCTGGGGGCATGCGCTCGGAGATCTTCCGAGGACGATATGGTGAATGACAGAATATGTCCGTTAATTTTGGCCAACTAGCCTATTACATAAGCTCGAGATTTGGCACTCTCACACAAGCGCCGATTCAGGCTCATCTCCCTTCGCATATTCAAGTATCTCTGCTTCGCTTATGACTCCTTCGCCCTCCGAGCTTCGGTTTCCGCCTTTACGAAGAGTCGATGAGGTATTTACTTACATAAGCTTCTTCATAGCATAAATCATCTGGCACTGATGATGTGAAACGATCACAACGGTTCTGGCGACCGCCCATCACTACATTCTTCCTGGTAACCACTACACGTCCGCTGAGACCTTCGTTTCCGGCGGTTCTGTTGTGGCACTTAACATGGCGAGAAATAGAATGACCGAATGAATAGTGAGAAACCCCGACGGCACCATCACAAACCTTATGATGGATGTGCACAAGTACCTCGACCGAGCTTCTTCGACTGTTACCTCGTGGCACCCCTACGAGCACCCCGAAAATTTTGCGGATGCAGGACGAGAAGTATGTATTACAATTAGCACACAATCAAACAACCACCAAATTGCTGCTGAATGGAGGGACAACTAAAAATACACACTCTCGAATGTTCTCTCGGGTGGAAGACTCGACAAGACACACATGCTTGCGTTCACTTGTCGCTATTCACACAATCATCCACTTCATCGCTTTCGGGCTGTTAGATATGTGCAGAGAACCACTAAAGACGGAGCAATCAGAGAGGTCAACTAAATACCAACTCGTGTCCTTACCTCCTTCAAGAACTTGGCAGAGTTTTTGGGATATCTGTTCTGGGTCTTGTAATCGACATAAGTTACTCCGAAACGTATCTTGTAACCCTCCGCCCTTCAAAACACGTTCTGACGTCAGTATGTTGTGCGTCGAGAACAGAAAGAAAGAAAGTTCACTCACCATTCAAAGTTATCCAAAAGACCTGCACCAATGAACTGAGTCTCGTGCGACAACAAAATAAATGTCTGCGTACTCCAAGCAAAGTATCCTTTGACATCCACGCCATCTTCAGTGACAGCTTCTAGCATGGCCCTTGTGTAATCCCTATAATATTCTTCCCTGTCCAGATCATTGATAGCCTCCTCTATGGTCTTGGAGTTTTCGTTCTTGACGGCGAAGCCGCTTTCGGTGATACTGGTTTTTCTCATTAGTGCTAGAACGACATTGGCCAGGACGAGAGTTCACATGATTGGTTTGCCATATTTCTGAGATGGGGATTAGAGACGCAGATGGAATATGCAACAACTACGAACCCTGGAGATATAGCCTAACAGCTGGACAGCAGATGAGTTTATTGAGAACGACCCGGACATTGGCAGTCGTTCTCACCTTGCGGAAACCAGGTCCGTCTGTTAGCGGCTGATCAGAACCATAATCAAATAGAAGGATCGACGACGTACACGTCTGAAGCCAGTTCACGTCCGCTGCAGTGTCCGGAGTCGATCCATGTCTGGTTGAACCTAATATAGAGACTTACCTTGGGTACCAAGGTCTGTCCCATCGGGCTTCTTGTGTGTCTGTTTCACATAGCCGTTGAATTCATCATCTCCTCCTTCTGCTGCAAGTTACGCGTCGTGAATTGAAAATGCGAGGGTCATGGCCAGACACTCACAGACAAGATGGGTCGTATAGTGGTTCAGTCCGAAGAAATCGGATGATCCTTTGACAACTGCGATCTCCTCCGCGGTGAACTCGGGGAGGCGACTACCACACTGCCTCTTCAGCGCCTCGGGGTAGTGACCAAGATATATCGGGTGAGCGAACCACCCTTGAAGCAATATCAGCAAACTGACTGTTCAAGCACAAAGAACCGGGATACCTAACCTGACATCCAAGGCGCGCTGTGCAACGTCAGCATCTGACTACCTGTTAGTATTGAATACATCAAACAAAAACCGCGCTCACTCTCTCGAGTGTTGGTGTATGGTTCGAACCAACCACTGTCGAGCGTTATTCCAATAGTGCCGTTCTGTTTGGGTTGGAAGTGTTCCCGATAGAGCTTCACGGCATATCCATGAGCAACTAATACACTATGGGCCACTCTAGACGCAGGAAGCGCTTAAACAAAAAGAGACACGGGATAGGTCAAGCACCTACATGTAAGGCTCGGTGGAAGAGTCTCCCACAGGGAACTTGGTCCGATCGCTCGTGTGTCCAGGTGCGAAAACGCCCTTTCCATAACCCAACACGGAGATACACCAAGGTTCATTGAAGGTGATCCTAAATTGCAGCAGAGTTCCAGGGGTATAAATAACTGTGTAGCATGGTACTCACCAGTGCTTCACGATATCACCGAAGGACTCGTAGCATACCTGAGCAAGCTCAGGGGTCACGTCCAAATACCTGAGAAATGAACACTAACCCTGGCGTAATTGACATAATCTTTGACTATCTCATCCTTCTTCAACCAACCACCGTACCGGTCATGAAGCGCCTGAGGCAGGTCCCAATGGTACAATGTCTAGTAAACTAAATCAGAAACCGACTCCTACCCACATCTGGGAGAAAGTAAAGTACACACCATATAGGGGGTTATACCATTTTTCAGGAGTTCTTGCGCAATATTCCTGTAGAACGCCACCCCCTCAGGGTTTACTCTGTCGTCCCTCCCGCCTTGAGGGATGATACGGGACCACGAGAGGGAGAACCGATATGCCTTGACGCCGTAAGACTTGAGGAGTGCGACGTCTTCTCTCCAGTGGTGATACGAGTCCGTAGCAACGTCACCGGAGGACCCATCAGCGATCTTGCCAGGGATGCGAGCGAAGGTGTCCCATATAGAATCAGCACGACCACCTTCGTTGTACGCGCCTTCAATCTGGTAGCTCGCTAATGGTGATCTCAGTACGTTTCATTTCCCAGTCACCTAGGCATGTGGACGTCACCTGTCGCGAAACCCCAGGTGAAATCTTTGGGAAACTTGGACTCAGCCATTGAAACAGGGAATGGGCAAAAAATTGGAGGCACCTTACCGATTAAATACACTGACGTAGAGATGGATTGGGGTTTCAAACTCACACGTATTCGGGGTAACATCGGTAGATGGAGTGCCGAGGGTGGCGCGCGGGGTAGACATGTGGTTCGAGATTCGCCACGGCGCCCACGACACAGCTGTGAATGAGATGCTTGCCTAGTGAAGTGAGTTTCACACATTTCAGTCACAACTTTAACGACATAGTGATCCACACTCCCGAGTAACAACTGTTCCACGGGCGCCAATTTTTCTAACTTGAAGTTTGAACCTATGAAACCGGAAATCTGTCGACGAAAATCAGATCAGTTCCACGGCTACAGTGCCTTGTGATGTTCCTTTGTAGGTGGATCATTTCGAGCATGTTCACTGGACTCAGGAAGCCTGCCAAGAGCAGTAGCGTTGTTTATCCTTATTGAATTCACAAGCCCTCGCCTTCCAATTATGGTACTACGCGTATTGTTCAACAACATCGACAATCGGGTCTAGCGTCTTTGAACATTTCTGAGAACCCCCTTGTATTCTATTGCTAACACGATTCGGACGCGCAAAGTCACGCAGAAATCAAGCCTAATTCTCCGAGATACCTCCACACCACCTGGCGCGACTTCAATTTGTTGCGATGATTCAGACTGGTCTCATACAAAGCGCACACGATGATCTCGTGACAGACCTATGCTATGACTACTATGGACTTCATCTCGCTACTTGTAGCCTCGACCAACGGTAAGCTTTGATTCAAACGCGTCACAGCCACTCCCAATCGATTTCAGAATCAAAATTTGGCAGCTAGATGAAACTGAAGGGACATGGAGTGTAGAAGACGAATGGAAGGTTATATCACTTCTCTATCACATTGAGCACGATGTGTTGATTGCGTTTTTTGTACAGGCCCATGATGCTGCTGTCTCAAGACTGAGCTGGGCCCACCCAGAGTTCGGTACGATCCTTGCGTCAGCGTCGTTCGATCGGACCGTCAAAATCTGGGAACAGACCTCCTTTGCAGCTGGCGGAGATGTCCAATCCAACGGATCCATGCATGCGCAGACAGCAGTTTCTGGCGGTAGCTCTTCGTCAAGATGGGTAGAAAGAGCAGTCTTGCTTGACGCGCGTGGCACAGTGAGGGCAGTGGAATTTGCACCGCACCATTTCGGATTGAAGCTGGTATGCCTTAATGTTGATTTGACACTATTCTTCTATCTCAACGTTGCTCAGGCAACTGTCTCATCTGACAACCACCTCCGGATATATGAATGTCTAGAGCAATCTTCGTTGGCTACCTGGCAGCTCTGCGAGGAGGTGGATGTCACAACACTTCCGTCAACGTCTTCTCCTTCATCGCACTCTGTCGCATTTGCGACGCCCACACAAACACATGCAACACTCGAGGGTGCTTCTGCCTCCTTGGTTGCCCAGGCACTACAGCAATCACAGGTTCCATTGCAGCAGAGGCCTGGATTAGGTAACCGGGAAGCCGATGGTGGATGGTGTGTATCGTGGTGTAAAGAGAGATATTGGGGTGAAGTTCTTGCGGCCGGTTGCGGTGTCTTGGGAACTGTCAAAGTAAGTAACAGCTAAAATTTTACTGTGGTTTGAATTCGTTGTTGAACCTCTCCAGATAATACAAGTATCACCTTCCCGCCGCCCAACAACACTACTGACGCTCGATCCAACCCCTTCTGGAGCTCTCAAGCCATCTGAGACTAACTCAGGGATAGGGCAATCTGATGGGGAAGCACCAACACCGTATGCAATCACCTCTGTTGCGTGGGCGCCATCCTGCGGACGATCATACCACCTCCTCGCAACCGGAGGAAGAGATGGCCATGTGAGGATCTGGAGAGTGAGACCAACCGAGGACAACGACGATGCCGAGGCGGAGGGAGAACCAAGATGGACAGGAACGATCGTTGCAGACTTTGACCACCACAAGTTTGTCTATCTAGTTCCTCCCAGTGTGCCATGCTTATCCCCATTGCAGGTCGGCGGTTGGTCGGGTAGAATGGAATATAACAGGGTATGGCCGTTGCATAAGGTTTACCTTCTTGAGTTATTGATCTGCACCTCAGTACTATTCTCTCGTCAGCCGGCAACGACGGCCGTGTTCGGCTCTGGAAAGCCACGATTGGAAGTGTCTGGAGACCTGCAGGTAGCATCGGAGTTGAACAGTCTGAAGATTCACCCGATGCAGACGCGGTCATGGACGACAACACTGTGAGTGAATAGTGGTTTGGTTCCACGAATAGTCGACTGGATGTACGGACACTGTCAAGGAGCAATAAAAATATTGATGCCGTTTCATACCGAACTTTGACGGACCGTCTGCGGTATGGCACGGTAAGCTAGCCCACTGGCATCATCCTGTCACGTATATATACCGCCGCACATTGTAGAGATACAGCAGTAGTCGCCTCTTTCCTAGTCGCCCGTAGAGCGTGGTCCGGTTCTCTCGTCCCCTCGTCTGTGTTTCCTGCCGTCGACCACGGCAGGTTTCCGACTACGTTGAATGTGGCCACTCTCCTTAGATAACCAGGGTCGCCGTCGGCGACGAAAACCTTGCTGGCCGTGGTGAGTTGACACAGAAATGACAGACGATCCTGGATATAGAACCTAGGGTCGAGATTCGTAAATCCGATTGCCTAACCAGGCATCTATTGACACCTGTTTAGAATCTGCACACGAAGGGGGAAACCATGATCACCGGTAATGCAGTGCATCATCTGAGATCGCATTGGACTCCCTTGAGACCACATCCCTAGTTTTCCTGGAAGGTATGGTCATGTTAGTTGATGCCCTTGTGGATCCACCGTTCAAACTCCAGGGAAGGTGCGCCAATAATACCTCGTTCCCAAGCTGCTCTGATATGTATAGGGAAACCGAACAAGGCTCTGTCGGAGTGCCGCCTTACATCCCTTGGGAAACCTGGAGGGCAGTGCAATTGCTGACTAGTGCTAGAATGCTGAAATCACGCAGTCGCCGATCTCTTGCTACCACATTGCAATTCTGGTAATAACTTTGTCACTTATAAGGTCTAGATTGCACAGAGTTCCCACATACAACTTCCATCAAGCACAGGATATAACACTTCGATCAATTCCCATTGCTACGAGAGAGTGATGGTGGCTACCCTATAATTTGGCTCTTACATGTGAAGCCCGCTGTCTTCCCGGTTTGACTTGGCTCTCGATACCCACATTTTCTTTGCATCTTCATGGGCCAAGTTGAGGCACTCTCTATTATCGGACTGCGGTCGTCACAGAGGACAGAACTTGCATCCGCGACACTCTTACTGTATGACCATGCAATTAACATGGCCGACGAGGTGAGTCGTGATGTTGTCTCCTACCCATACTCTACATTGCAGTGAACACTCAGGTGGAGCATTTTTGGAGTGGCCCATGGACATTCTCCAGAGTAATGTATTTCTCCGTTAGTGTGGTCAGTGCGTAGAATATTATGCCTGCTGAAAGATATCACCAGATACGATACTTGGGTTTCGTACAAGTAGTGTAAGCAAGTTAAGTTCCTCGTCAGTTGACGGTGGTTTGCTGACAACAACCTATTTCCCCAGCATTCTCATCTTGGGTGAGATGATAACTAGTCGTGCATGAGAGGTTCGCTGACCACGACATGGTAGCCAATTGTACCAATCTCCTAGTTAGTCGCCTCCCCTAGCATCAATGCTACACTCACACTGACTACACCTTCTCCGCTTAGTCGTAAGCGTCATCGTGTAGAGAGCCTCCATCTTCTGATCACACGCTCAGCCACCTTCTGAGTACTTTCTTGGCTTACGGCGTTGGAAACGTCGTTATTCTCCTTTGTCAAGGTGCGTTGACTGTTTTTTGTGGCACATGGCTCTGATTTTCAACTTGAACTATCTAGTCGCTATCACGATACGCGTGTGGTACATGTTCGCTCATCGCCCAATCATCAGGAAAATTGCTGTCAATGCTTTCATAACTAATGCCTTGGTCACTGTGGTGCTTTCAGGCATCTTTTGGGGCTCTCTGCGATCTGTGGTCACGGAAAGTGCCCGCACATCAGCGATGGTGTGGATATATGTCCCGTCACTATTGCTGCACAGCCTTTTATTTGCGCTCAAAGTCTACCGATTCGTGACGAGTCCTAGATACTTGCAAAGAGACACCTTACTTTGGCGGTTCTTGAAGGAGTAAGTGAACTTGATCGCAATTTCAGCTCCAGCACTCATAATATACAGGGGAATGGTCATGTATGCATGTGCATTGGGTAAGACATTGTCTGTCGCTCCGACACAATTCGTATAGTAACGGGTGTTAGCATCGCTCCTGTTCATCGTGATTGGGCTCACGATGACTGATACTTCACAAATTCCGGCAAGTAGTCGGTTGCTTAAGCTACGGTGGACTTGGACTAACCACTCTCGATCGAAAAAGGTGTATGAAACCGCGTTCACTGGGGGGTATGTTCAATTCGTCAAAGAGCATGCGACTGGCTCAGTTTATTTTCCGATTCAGCTCTATCTTTGTCGCGTTGACGGTTGTTTCGGTGTGCCGCGCAATGCTGAGCATTAAGTCGTTGGCTGCGACCGTGCACGTTGACCCTGGGTGGCTGCTCAACCACGCAGAGTTGAGCCGTGTTCATTGGCACCGGGGTGCGACGGAAGGTGAGATCGTGGTGGAGATGCTTAGTGATTCCTATAACCTTCCCGTCGTGTCCGGCTTGCCCAATGATGCCGACTCTGTGTTAGAAACGGACACGTTGAAGGGCGCGAGCGATTCCCCGCGCATTACTATATGACATCAGGTTCACTCATATTTAAGTTCGATAGCTTATAGCTCTTATCATATTTTTGCTTAATGGCCTCGGACTTTTACCTGATCAACGATGATGCCGAGGCAGAGGGAGAAAGCGAGATGGACAGCTTGAAGTACGATCGCTGCAGACTTTGACCACCACAACTTGGTTGTCTGCCTAGTTCGTCCTAGTGTGCCATGTTTATCCCGCAGGTTGGCGGTTGGTCGGGTAGAGTCTGAGAATATAACAAGGTACTGTGATCAAACTATGATATATGATCGCTGCATCAGGATTTACTTTCTCGAGGTCGAGTCGTGGCTTCCATGGCTTTTCCACATGGCATGTGGCGGCGGCTGTCCGCGGCCCGTGGCCCGTGGCTCACCGACGATGACAATATTGGCGAATAGTGGTTTGGTTCCGCGATCGAGTAGTCAAAAAAGAAGGATGTCGTCGTTTCGTGGCAGATAATGGACCATCTGTGGTACTAGGGTGAATGGTGCCAAAGGCAGGGTCGTGACGGACACGTTGCCTCCGGAGAGCCGTCGGTCCGGTTGATCACATTCACTACCCGGGCCGCTTATCGGCCCATCGGGGCACAATGATCACTGAGATCCCTCCAATTCATCGCTGCCGCAGCGTGCATATCCAGTTCCACAGACAGTACTGTTAGAGACTCCGATGGCGCAATCTGGGTCATTCGCTTCTAATCATGCACCAGCAGCACGACTAACTTCGATCGTCTCTCATCTCACCAGTCCACGTTACAAGGTCGTCGTCTGCCGCAACCTTGGTCCCGATGTAATGCCACTGTTGGAGAGTAGGCACGAGCTAGAGGTATGTTTGTACACTTTTCCATGCTACTCGATTGGGCCGGTCCAACGTAGTTTCTAGTTGGTTGTCTGGCCGGAAGACCGCGCATGCGATAGGAAATGGCTTTTGGAGAATATCACCGGTGCAACTGGGGTAATCGTCATGCTGTCAGACAAAGTATGTCCTTAGCGAAATGACACTTCGTACATACTTGACTTCGTCCTCAGGTTGACTTGGAACTCTTGGACAAGGGTCAGTTCACAGTGAGACTCCGAGGAAATCTGAGTCTGATGAACTCACTACTTATAGCCGGATCTTCTCTCCAAGTCGTGTCGACAATGTCTGTTGGTTATGGTGAGATTGTCGTTTCCTCAGAACATGATTCCTCATGCCGCTCTGGTGCATGAACTTTACAGAGCATATTGACCTTAAAACAATTGCGAAAAGAGGACTTAAGGCCGGTTATACCCCTGACGTTTTGACTGATGCAGGCAAGTTAAGTCCACCTATGTAACCTCACACCTTTGAACTACTCTTGTAGTTGCCGATCTAACCGTGATGCTTGCACTGATGGCTGGAAGAAATGGTGGAGTAGGATACTCACTCGTGCAAAGTGGAGGGGTATGTGGTCGAATTCGAATGACCATCCATCCAAGACATACTAATGACCTCCACAGTGGCCAAGTTTCTCATGGGCTCCTTTCAGCCACTGCGGACCACAGCTGAGCACGACAGTGCTTTCCCCAACGCGTAAAGTTGGTTTCATCGGATTTGGTCGAATCGCTCAGGCGACCTTGTCACGACTCGTGCCGTTCGGCATCACGCATTGCCTGTATTCGTCGAATCCCGCTTCCCCACCGAACCTACAACGTGACGCAGAATTGCAAAAGAAGTACAACCTAAAGGCAGTCTCGAGGGTGGACCTAGAAGAATTGGCTGGCGAAAGCGATGTTTTGATTGTTCTTGCACCCGGCGGCTCTGATACCTATCACGTTGTCAATGAAGACTTGTTGAGGAAAATGAAGAAGACGAGCGTTCTCGTGAATGCGGGGAGAGGAACGTTGGTGGATTCCGACGCGCTTGCGAAGGCACTCCGAGAGGGGTGGATCTGGGGCGCAGGACTTGATGTTGTGGAGGGTGAACCCAATGTACCGAAAGATCACCCACTGGTCAAGGAGCCAAAGTGAGCCATGATGCTTGATGGTTTATACTTGGCTCATTATCCGGGACGTTGCAGATGTGTTATCGTTCCGCACATTGCGAGTGCGACGCTAGAGACACGGAAACATATGGCGACATACGCTGCCCAGAACCTGATCGTTGCTATCCTGGGTGGTGACATGCCGGCTCAAGTTAATCTCTCTGCCTTTTCCTGACGCTGTTGATGTCACCACGTTGACCACGAGGAGATATGTCCATGAGAACGTTACGTTGGAAACAAGTTGTGTTAATGAGCACTGATCAGGAAGGAGGAGATTAGCAAACGTGCGCCAGCGTGGTCTGTACGGCAGAGTAATTACCCCTAAGTTAGCCGAGGGTGCTGAGCTGACTAAGCTTCCGTTGATTTGCTCAAGTTGAAAATGTGACTTGTTTCTTTGCTTTTTTTCCTCCTGCGACAATGACGAAGTTCATCCTCGTTTCTGGAGGTGTGGTCAGTGGGATCGGCAAGGGCGTCATTGGTGCGATACAACGTCTTCCGTACCCGTAGATCCCTGTTCATGTCATTCGACGTGTAGCCTCTTCGACCGGCTTGCTCTTGAAAACGGCTGGTCTCAAGGTCACAGCAATCAAGATAGACCCTTACATGAACATAGATGCTGGTACCATGCGACCCACCGAGCACGGTGAGATCGTGACAGATGACGTTGTTGTGTCCGTGTCCTGAGTACCCTCACTAGGTGAGGTATATGTTTTAAATGACGGTGGTGAGGTAGATTTGGATTTGGGAAACTACGAGCGCTATCTGGATGTCACACTATCGAGAGATAACAACATAACTACTGGTAAGATCTATCGGGATGTGATCGAGAAGGAGGTTTGTGGTGCCCAAGTGGTTCACTTTACCTTGTTGATCTTTGGCACAGAGAAGAGGTGAATATCTTGGAAAAACGGTCCAGGTGGGATTGTAATTGCAATCAACACATATGAGAGCCTGACGGGCTGCTCCGTAGATTGTACCCCATGTCACAAATGCTATCCAAGACTGGATAGATCGTGTCTCGAAAATCCCAGTCGACAATTCTGGTGAAGAACCAGACCTTTGTATTGTAGAGGTACGCGGGTTTGCTTTTCCTCCATGGAAATGCCTCAAGGACCCTTAGCTCGGAGGAACTGTCGGAGATATAGAATCTGCTCCCTTCATTGAAGCCATGCGGCAGTTCCAGTTTCGAGTTGGACATGATAACTTTGCTCTCATACATGTCTCGCTTGTGCCGGATATGCATGGCGAACAGAAGACTAAGCCTACACAGACGACCGTCCATGCTCTGCGCGGGCTTGGATTGCTCCCTGATTTGGTGAGTCATAGTTTCTGTGGGGATTCTGACGTATTCAGCCAAACCCAAATATCATAGATTGCTTGTCGATTGCTGGGATCCAAGCCATTGGAAAAAGTGACGAAGGAGAAAATCTCCATGTTTTGTCATGTTGCGTCTGAGCAAGTAGTCGGTGTGCATGATGTGACCTCCGTGTATCATGTCCCTCTGCTGCTGCAGTCCCAAGGAATCGTTGACTACCTTCGCAAGCGGCTGAACCTCCCGGCTCTCAAGATTACGGAAGAGATGATATCTAAAGGTTTATCTCTTAGCCTCAAATGGAAAAGTATGATAAAAAGGTATGTCTTGGTGCACCCGTATCTCAGGCACCATCCCCTCCACTCATCGCTGCACTAGCCAAGAACGGCTCTTTGACCAGGTCAAGATCGTACTGGTTGGGAAATACACCGACCTCAAGGACTCGTACATGTCTGTCATAAAAGCTCTTGAGCACTCTGCGTTCCGCGTCAAGCGAGAGCTTATCATCCAGGCTCGTCCAACTTTTCAATTTATATTACTATAACCTAATTTGGGAAATTGTAGTGGGTGGAGTCTACGGACCTCGAATCCCCTACTCAGATGTCGGATCCTGCTAAATACCATGACGCATGGCGCAGTGTCGTGGGTGCCGGGTATGTCCTCTCGCTTTTCTGAGTGGCCACACTGAGGTTGGGTCAAGGGGTATTCTTGTCCCTGGAGGTTTTGGACAGCGTGGAACTGAGGGCATGATCCTCGCAATTAAATGGGCGCGCGAACAGAAAATACCATTCTTGGGCATCTGTCTTGGGTTCCAGTTGGCTGTATTGGAGTGGGCGAGGAGCGTGCTTGGTGTGCACGGTGAGCTCCGACGTCCCTTTGTCTACTCCCTTGTTCTATGGCTTCCGTTGACTCGAGGATGCAGACGCGACGTCGGCCGAGTTCCACCCTGATGCTACTTCTCCTTTCGTCGTCTTCATGCCTGAAATATCGCGCACGCATATGGGAGGAACGATGCGTCTTGGTCTACGACCGACGGTTTTCCAACCTTGTGCTAACATTACCGATCCAGAGACATCTCCCTCTGAATCTCCATCTACTCCAATCGCAAACGGTACTGGCGAAGATCACCCAGCTACCAATGGCATCCACCCTTTAACATCGATATGGTCCAAAGCCCGTAAACTCTATGGCAACGTAGACAAGGTGTGGGAACGACACCGTCATCGCTATGAAGTGAACCCTGCAGAAGTTTCCCGACTCGAGGCGTCGGGACTCACCTTTGTGGGGAAAGACGAGCGCGGTGAGCGAATGCAGATCCTCGAACTCAAGGACCATCCGTTCTTTATGGCACTTCAACCCCACCCCGAATTCTGTTCTCGGCCGTTGAATCCGTCGCCACCGTTCCTTGGCTTCATTGCTGCTGCGTGTGATGACTCCGTGCTTGAGGAACAACTGGAAGAACAATTGACGTCCTTCAAGCCGCCGCATCCAGAAGGTGTCATGGTCAGCGAAGAAGCATTAAGGGCGCGGACGAGGGAGCGTCCCGTTAGTAACGGAGTCGCAACCTTGCGGGCATCGCCTGAATTGGATTAGTCGAGGGAGCAGAAACCGCCCCAGTACAAAGACGTATGTTACGAGGGAGTAGCAAGCTCATTCCAACAGTACATATAAGGGGATGAGTCCAATCGTGTCTCGGACGTTGAATCGAAACTCGAGTCCCATAGATTTAGTCAATGTTGTGTCGCAACATACTTAGCTCGTCACACTTTCCTAGGATGATCAGTGGAAAAGCAACTTGCTGAGCTGTAACCCTCCTGGGACGAATCAAAGGTCTTTCAAGTAAACGGTGTTAATAAACTCTTCAGAAGCTTGAGTGGTGGCTCGACAGTAATTAAAGTACATCTGACCAGTTGAAAGGGTTCGTGGATGACGCACGACCGGCCAAGAATAAATTGAGTGAGCACGGTCATTTCAAACACAACTGGTACAGGCAAGTCTTCCATCATCAATGCCACCGCTTCGGCTTCTTCCTCCGCGTATTCGCACCCTCCCAAACCGAACGGTTCTTGGACTTGGCCTTTCCAAGTGAGGAAGGGCCAGTAACCCTCAGGCCATCAACGAATAGACCTTTCGTCTTCTTCCACTGAGTGCTCTGTTCGTATGCCTCGGTAAACTTCCTCGGAAACCTTGTGATAGCTGGTATTGAAAGATGGAAACATTCAGACGCCCAAGAAGACACGCCTTCTAGAACGGCATTCGGCTTCAATCGCAGTGGGGGCGCGAGGGGAAGATAATATCCCAAAAGGGAGGCAGCTGTACTCCGGATGTCAGCAGGGTCGATCCGGCGCTGTATCTCGGCGAGCGCAGATTTCAAGAACTCGGTGGTTAAAGTGGACGACTGTGGGGAAAGAGAGGCGAGTTGATCATCGAGAACGGAGACCGGGAGTGATTTTATGGGGAGGTTGGTCAGCTGCCAGTTCATATACCCCGTTTCCCAAGGCAACAACAGTAAGTCTGCGCGTACGATGGGTCTGTTATTTTCTTGGCCTTGTTTAGGTGCGAAGGAATCGATGCCTCGGGCCATCCTCCCTATCCGGTGGATATACAATATCTCCTTGCTTGGGATACCAATTTGGACCACCCTCGTCACATTAGGATAGTCCACTCCTCTTGCACTGACGTCTGAGGTGACCAACACAGTCGGTTTTCCGTCTCGGGTCTTTCCAGCCTTGCGAAACAATATCCGGGTCCGATCTCTATCCGACTGCTTCATTTTCGAGTGCATCGTCACGATCTCTGTGGCGTCGTCAGGTAGTACGTCTTCCGCTAGAGAACGCAACAACGTCGAGAATAATTCCGTCATTTGGACAGTGGGGCAGAACACGATCACCTTTGATCTTGAACCGAGTGTGAGCTGATCGTGCGCCAGCAGTTTCAGCAGGGTCGGCAGTTGGTCGGAAGCAGTTGGGCACAGCGTGTGGAACTGTTCGATGTGATCGTGCGTCGTAAGCTCGTCATCACAAGGCACCGCGAGTTTCGTATGGGCCATATGTTCCTCAGTTTGATGTGGCGTTAAACCTGGCCCTGGTACCGTAGCGTCGATGAATATATGATTTGGGGACAGAATCCATGACGCAAGCTGTCGGACGGCGCGCGACATGGTCGCGCTAAAGAGGAAAGTCTGTCGAACGGGAGGCCGAGGGAGGAAGGAAACAATTGCATCGATATCATCGCGGAACCCCATAGAAAGTAACGTGTCTGCCTCGTCTAGAATCAACTGGCTGGCTGTTAGCAACAAGGCACGCGAGGTCAAAAGCTTAAAACTTACCATAGGGCAGCCTTTGAACCCTTGTCGAAACTCTGGCTCGTTGGCCAGGAGATCCCTTAGCCGTCCAGGAGTCGCAACCGCGAGATCTCGTGATGACTCCATCCAGTCCTTCATCTGCCGGGCCTTCCCAGCGCCGCCGACCAGTAACTGCACTTCGAAATCTTTTTGGTGGGTTGTGAGCTTCTGTGCATCACTTGCGATCTGTATGGCCAACTCCCTTGTGGGTGCAAGGATAAGCGGGCCCACAGAGCTACGGCTGTACGCGCGGCTGGCGCTCCTTGCAATGTGAGGAGAATCTTCGAGTCCGGCGTTGATGACAGCAAGTTTTGAACGATGCTCGATGTAATTGAGTCGCGACCCGATTGCTGGAATGATATATGCAAAGGTCTTTCCAGTACCTGTCTTGGCTCGAACGAGGATGTCGCGAGGGGCATTCCACTCGACCACAGGCGGTTTCCAATGTGGTGGGAGGGGGCTGGGGACGTTCGGAGGGACAATTCCTTCTGGATCCCAAGGGAGAGCGAGGTCGGGCAAGAGAGCCGTAACACGCTCCTGAACCGGAGTCATTGTCTCCAGTTGGAGGGGGTGGACTGTAAGTGCGTTGAGAGTATCACGGTTGACCCGGTCTTTCAGAGATTTGAACAATAGGGAGACCTCATTCGAAGAACCATCGTCTGTATTTGTATTCTCGTCTTGGACGTCGTTGGTTGCAGCAATGTCTTCCGCGGCAGTAGAGTCTACATTGAACCCACTACTGTCGTCAGAAACAGCCTGCTCTGTGTTGGGAAGAGGTACCGCAGAGGACGAGGACACGACGGCGCTCAGGTATCGTCGCGCTAGGGTACGGCTGTGACGAGCTTGAATACGTTCGGGTCAGTCAAAGGACCATAGACAGCGCAGAGAAACTCACGAACACGGAGCACGATGAGTCTGTTCGTCGCAGTGGTAGGGCGCGCCATGCGCCGCACGACACCCCAAATCGACCTCGTCACCACCGCAGCCATCCTGCACCGTCCAGACTCCACACTACTCTAGTAAGTCGCAGTGCAACTCCGCACACCTTGCGTTACGTAAACATAGAAAAAGACAATCGCAATGCATTAAGAGGGAATCGAACCCCCGGCGGGTCGATGGCAACGACCCAGGTTACCACTACCCCATTAATGCAATGTTACAGCAAGTGGTAATCCCAAATGAGTAAGGACAAGAATTTTCGTCATGGCCCCCTAGATTACCTTCTGTCTAATTTACGAAGTTACTGAATGTATTTTGTTGATAATCTTACAAGCCTCTAATAATATGAGGCCTTAGATTATATTCGGCCATCTCGGCCGAGTATAGCTTGTATATTTGTTTACTAGTATGACCATTACAACAGTACTAATAGAACGAGTGTGCTACAAGTCTGATATCCACCATCAGGCAATCCTGGAGGGTAAAAGCTACAAGCTATCACACTTACATAAATATGTCAATCTGGTAATACAGTAGTGCCCGAGGAACCGCTCGTGCCCTTCACATCGGTTGTTAACGCGGATTCCGCATCATTGGGCAAGCCAGACACGACGGGAAGGTCGTAGGAATCACTGAGCATCTCCACCATGATCTCACCCTCCATCTCACCTCGGCGCCAATGGACACGGCTCAACTCTGCATGGTTGAGCAGCCACCCGGGGTCAACGTGCACGGTCGCAGCCAACGATTTAATACTCAGCATTGCGCGGCACACCGAAACAACCGTCAACGCGACAAAGATAGAGCTGGATCGGAAAATAAATTGAGCCAATTGCATGCTCTTTGACGAATTGAACATACCCCCCAGTGAACGCGGTTTCATACACCTTTTCGATCGAGAGTGGTTAGTTCAAGTCTACCGTAGCTTAAGCAACCGACTACTTGCCGGAATTTGTGTAGTACCAATCATCGTGAGCCCAATCACGATGAACAGGAGCGATGCTAACACCCATTACTATACGAATTGTGTCTGAGCGACAGACAATGTCTTACCCAATGCACATGCATACATGACCATTCCCCTGTATATTATGAGTGCTGGAACTGAAATTGCGGTCGAGTTCGCTTACTCCTTCAAGAACCGCCAAAGTAAGGTGTCTCTTTGCAAGTATCTGGGACTCGTCACGAATCGATAGACTTTGAGAGCAAATAAAAGGCTGTGCAGCAATAGTGACGGGACATATATCCACACCATCGCTGATGTGCGGGTGCCTTCCGTGACCACCTTTCGCAGAGAGTCTCGCAAAACGCCT
>JBBPRF010000688.1:0-17101 GCA_038092875.1 Lanmaoa pseudosensibilis | reverse complement strand
CATCCTCTGGATATCTTGACTCGGCTGCGAAACTATACGATCTAATCGTTGCTCTCCCATCACCGCGTCTCGTCAGTCACAGTTTGAGCCTATTTTGCATCATGTTTCCGCTACGGGGTCAGTTGATCTCGAGTGGTGGTTCTCCGCGTGTTTATCACGCCATGACATCTGCGCTTGGCAATGTCGATATCAAGACGACGGAGGACTTATCTAGCATGAACAATCTGTTGCTCGTGCATCCATGGCTCAGGTGCCTTCTCGATCCTGTCCTTGCTAATGTGGATCCAAACGTAGACGCCGCCACCGTACCGCTCACCCCATTCGATAGGGGTGGCGGTGGGGACCCCGATGCTTCGTTCACCCATATGCTCTCACCCTCGCAGCCATTCACCAAATCCCCTGCACACCAGTCATCACAACTCGACAACCTCACCGAAGCATTGCGGCTTTTTGTGCGTCTCAGACAACCTTTTGGCGCGCTATTGCTCGTTCGTCAATCCCACAATGAATACAAAGTCACTTCGGAATTACTAATCAAGTAAGGCCTGGACAAAAGGCCTGGAATACACAACAGATTTGTTGATATTTAGATCAACTTTACTGTAAATGTAATGCTGAATTCCAAATAGGATCATCGAGTATGGTCCCGAGCCAAAATTCAGGTTTAGTTTTACGTTTAAAATGCCGAAAAATCTGTGGTGTGAAGTTGTGGTCGGTGCCAGGCGGGCCGACAGCTAGGCTTGGACCAGTACCTCGGAATTGCCTGCGGCGCGATCACTCGGGTTCCAGTCTCAAATCCACAGCAGCCAGGTCGTGCCGAGGTATACTGCATTCCAGCAACGCCAACGACTTGAACTGCAGTTGGAAGGTGCGTAAGTTGTCCAACGATGTCTCAAACTATTGTGCACTCACTCCAGCTGAAATCCGGTGACGCGTGTACCAGGTCGATAATCCGTGGTGTTCACGAACAAATGATGACGACGACGAGAAACCGGGACGACACGACACGGGTGCTGTCTACGCCCTTGTTTCATCCGGGCTCCCGACTGGGCGAGACCGTGACGTGATCATTTCTTCTTCGCCCGCTGGTCATGGAAGTGGGAAACTGATGCATAGCGATAAGGAGACACGTGTATATTAGACGACGAATGGCGTACCGCGGTCCGCAAGTACATAGATGACCACGCATGCCCCCCCTTTTTTATCGTTCTGATACTTGACCAAGCATGCCCCCGACAATAGGTTGGTTCAACGTTCAGGAATGGTGAGTACCTGTGCGTGACGTTTGAGAGTGCGATGCTGACGGGGGCCCAAGAATCAAGTGAATGCGGATCCACCCCTAGCACCGTTCACCGAAAGGGAAGTAAAAGTGATCGTAATTGATCCTTGTTGAGATGGCTGAGGAATGACAGAGATTTATTGCCGTCGACAGCGACAGCGAGAAACCGCCAACGGAGCGACAGTGCCGCAACACAGCTGGTGTCCTTGTTTCGTTCGGGCTCATGACTTGGTGAGACAGTGATGTGATCCTTTCTCCCTCAACACCCCCAGTCATGGAAGTGGGTCACTGATGCCTAACGATAAGGAGACACGCATATAGTAGACTTCGATGCGATACCGCAGGTAGATGACAATGCGTCCTCTTTTTTTTTATCGCTCTGACATCTGGCCAGATATGTCTTCAACAGTAGGCTGGTGGTTCGGGAATGGCGAGTACCTGGATTCGAGTGATAACGGGCCCTCCTGATGCTCGAGCATGCTTTAATATATGGCGCGCAACATACTTTTTTTTGTCTTGTGTGTTCCGTAAAGTTCCTGAGGCCTTTGTGATTGACCAGCCTGAGAGTGGACAGTGTCAATAGGTGTTCGGTTCCACTACAGAATGCCGTAACTTGCTGTGGACTTGGGAACTAACATACCTGTGCATTTTTCTTCTAGAAATTCACCAGCTCGTAAGAGGCGCCGTTGAGGCAGCGATGGGGTGTACAGCCATACATGTCTCGCATTGCCTCGTATAAGAGCGCTGAGCCTGTCTGGCTGCCCTTGATCCACTTCTTGCAGCCGCTACTCTTCCATCGCCGTAGATAAACACTCGATTCTCAGACCTTTCTCTCGTCGACCACACATTTGACATCTGTCGCCGGAGATGCTCGTCCCTCAGCCTGATGTCCCTAATCTATTCAACAGCCATTCGATCATCGTACCTCCACCCCCACCCGACAAATCGCCCCGCTTTTCACTCGGCATGTCTGGTGTAGCAGGTTTGTTGGGCGGAGATTATGCTGTATCCGCAATGGCTACAGTTCACGTCTACGGGAACAGGCGTTGGCTGGGTTGGCACAACACCCCTGGGTCCTTCCAGATAGCCAAGTAATTGATCTCCTTGTCGAGATCCGCGTCCTTCCGCAGCATTTTCAGTGACAACCCCTCCCCAGACTTCCTTGCCACGAGCGTCCACACGGATCCCACGACATTGTTCGAACTGGACGGTGACAAAAGACCCAAGTTCCGGGCTGCACACTCGGGGACTGTCATCCAGGAGACGGGCCATTTGGCCACGCTCTTCATGAAAGAATGTGCTAGTCGGAATTCGGAGGGTAAAGTGGTTCCGGGGAGAAAGACTCAGCCCGTCGGGATTACCATCGCCCAGCTCGGTCCCGCCCCTCTCGCCGAGATACGCCTCGCATGCAGCAGTTCCTTCACCCTCCTCTTCGCCAGCGTTCCGATCGCTGTCAGTACCGGCACATGCTCGCTTTGCGCTGTTTTCGAAGACTGGTATGCATTCTCGTTGATCCTCGTGGGCATCATCGCGAGTGGCGTATTTTGTCTCGTCCTTGGCTCGGCAGATTCCGTGTTCAGCCATCCCGAGCCTGCCAGGGGATCGCCTGATGGTGACGGAATACTTAGCTTGGACGAGGACATCATCCTGTTGAAGGGAACAGAAGGCGCCGTGAATTCCATCACCCGCGGCAGGTTCTCCCTTCGCTTCTCGAGTGAGGACCAGTACAATCTCATCCGGTTTTGTTCCCTTCTGTTCTTCATTCAATGTATCACCCAGCTCCTTCTCATTCCCCAAGCATCGCTGTTCGGCCAAGTCATGTTCCTCACCACGCTGGGTGTCTCCGCGTTGTACAACGCTTGGATTTCCTCGTCGGAGAAAGAGAGGATTCATCGAAGGCTCTTGTTTGAGAACGTGCTCAAAAATCTGACGCTGACCAAGTATACGTTGGGCACGCGCACGGCCGCAGTAGTCTTCATGTTTCTTGTCTTGCAGCTACAGGACCCGACGGGACTTCTCAATGAACAACTCCCCAACGATACCAAGGTTTGGAGGCAGTGGAAGGCGACGATTTTGAAGCAGTTGCTTGGCCCCAGCGATCAGTCCTTCCTATCCACAAGCTGTGTCGGTAATTTGGACGGATTTACGCAGCAGGATAAAGATTTGTTGGGGCGACTCTATGAGGACGCACGGGCGGCGTACAATGGCTACCAGGAGTATCTCCGAGGCGATGCACTGTGATCGTCTATTGTTTTATTTTCTTCATCTCGTTCTTTTCTTCACCCCGTTCTTTCTTCACCTCGTTCTTTTCTGATTACCAGTGATTCATTCATGGGCGGCCTCGCTTTCTACACGCAAAAAAGGGCTGGAACCGATGTATCATGCTGACTCTTAACGCTTGTTCCAATAGGTAGCAGTACATAACAAACTAGTCCGATTTTGAGGGTGTCTGTATACCCGAGACAACAAGTAAAGACATTGTACTTTCGAACATGATGTGCTTCAATCATTTTCTAGTTCGTCATTGAGTCACGGTCCTTTGGCGGCTCGGCTTGCCAGTGAACTTCCCTAGTGACTTGTAGCCTATTATCGTTGACTACATGGAAGTGGTTATCCCTCCACCACCCAACCATCCCATTCAACCGAATGTCCTCACCATAACATCGGGTCATGGTGAGTCGACCTCGGGGCTCATTGCGGGCGGGCCCTCTGGCCACAATTGGATGTTGCGCAGCTCTAACTCCTCCTATGCCGGCACAAATGGCTGATTTATGAAATCGACATCGGTCAGCGTGTCCATCCTGGTTGCAATCGTGAAGGAGAGAGTGAGGGTGCAGAGGTTAGGCCTGGCATGAAGCCGGGGCTCAGTTTGATGTACCGTATATCTTGAACATGTCCCAGGGCATCCCTCCAGAGGGCCAACGAGAATGGAGAACTGAGAGCATGAACACTCTGAACATTTATCAAGGGCATGGAGTGACATGTGTTACTTGTGATGCGAGCCACATTGCCTGTCATTAATTTGCTCGAATTAATGACGATCTGGAGAAGATGCACGCACGATATGAAGAGGTGGGAATCGCAATTGTGTTCCGATGTACTGAAAGTGAAACTCAGTCCCGATGGTCAGGACGGAGAGCGCCCGATCTTCAAACAGTGCACACTGGGAGAGGTCCAGTGTACGGAGAAGAGTGTCACCGGGGACACTCTGAAGGAGTGCGGAAGGAAGCAGGGGGCTGATGCACGGGTACGAAAGGTACTAGCGGAACTCTTGGGTGCGTTCTATATGGTTCACCACCCTGAACTCCAATGATCCCGCGAATATTGCACACCGTGGTCATGATGACGGAGAGAGGACGACAGGAGCACGACATTTTTGCTGCGTTACTGTCGAGGAAAAGTGGAGAAAAGGGTAGAAACTCCTGCTAATGATAAACTACAGACACGGGTTATGCATGCGTGAAGACACGCACATCATTGGTAAATCGACTCGATTGTCTCAGGATTGACGCCCGCAGATACCATGGTTGTCGGTATTGACGATGGATGATAAGTATTTGACAAACCAGGAACTCGAAGGGGTTGACGAAGACCCTGTACAGCTTTATGCACTGGTTACCAGGGCCAAGCTGCCGTGTGTCTGAGTGGCGTTCTCTGCCACCGATATGATGAGTCGTGCTCTGAGTCCTGCCGTCGTCTGAGTCCTGCCGTCGTCTGAGTCCTGCCGTCGTCTGAGTCCTGCCGTCGTCTGAGTCCTGCCGTCGTCTCTGCCCTGTTAGGATCATGGCTACGGCGTGCAATATTCACGTAAGAGTTATTGGGGTGCAAGATGGTCGAACCTTCAGTTAAGTAGGAGGCACCCAGCAAGAACTTTGGAAGCACAACACATATCTCACCAGAGATCTGAATCTGCCGGTCGAATTCATTCACGTTCGGTGGCGAGCCACAGCTGCTTTAGCGGAGGGGGTTTACAGCGGCACTAGTAGTAGGCCGTGTCATCGCTTACAGACCACCGCCTCATTCCACATATGGATGGTATTTGAATAAGGGTTGCTTCTTTGTTTCGTTCGCACGGTCTACTACTTCTGTCAGAAGGGAGAAGTCAGGGTGTGATACTAGGCTCGTCACCTAAGAGGGAAGGTTATGGAGTATAGGGTGATCAATGTTGAGGAGGTACTAGATAGTTTAGCTGCATGCACGCAAGGGTCGATATTTTGATAGGTTTATCTCACATGCGAGGACGATACTATGATCTTGCTATGTCCGACCTCTATTGGGAAGAGACGGAGCGCTGGCAGTGGCAAGCTGCGAGCGTCACGCATGCGTCCTACAGGATCGATAACAGGGTCTTCTCTCCAATCTTTCAAATACCATCAACCAAACTTTATCAACGGGCAAGGTAGAGCGCTTACAGACCGCAGTCTCATTTCATACTCGGACACTGGTATCTGAAGACAAGCATTTCTTGGTTTCGTCCGCACGGTGCACTGCTACTACTGGGCCCATCATGTGAGTTGACAATATGACCATGTCAAGTCCACTGTCCTATCGAAGGAGCCGGAACGCTCGAAAGTCGCAGGCATAACGCATGTGCTCCACAGGGTCATTAACATGAGCGTCCTCATGAGCCCTTTCAAGTTCGTCGAATACTATCGTCAAGACTGAGAAACACAGTTTGAAAGAGCTTACGCTCCACAGTTTTGTTCCGCACGGATAGCGCCTGCATCACAGCGTCTCTTTGTTTCGTCCGCTCGATCCGTAGATCACTGCGTGATCCTGCCACAGCGTGCTGTAGGCTCAGGAGGGGTAAGTTTGTCGAGCACAAGGTGTTCTAGGACACTCCTGTATAACAGGACTCCGGGAGCATCGGAACACACCGACACGTGGTACGACGATCACTCGGCGTGACACTGATTAGGAAATTCGGCACCAACCGGTGCTGTTATGTTGGACGAATGAATGAATACGTTGGAGCTGCTGCCGATATTGGACAGCATCAACCTACTACGTCACTATGGCGTGCATGGGCTTCGTGTTGGCGTGAGTCCCTTGATGCCGGCCCACAGATTGACCAGCTGGCACCGGAGTGGCTGCCAGTGCTGTGTCATTTTGCGTCGTGTCGAATTCTCAAGCTCTCAAAGAACCATCTGGTGCCAAGCGACCGTGCTACCCATGATGCTTGCCTATTTTGTCTCTTAGACTCGATCGTCATCATGGCCACAGCGTGCAATTCATTGTCGCTTCGTTGAGGTCCAACTTATTGACGACCTACACATTCACTGCATACCACGCCATCACCTTCAACTTTCAAGTTACGCATCCCGCATCGGACTGGACAGTGACGCGCAGACAATTTCCGCTTCGCCTCGCGTACGCAACCCTGACGTGCAAGTGGATTCATTCGCTCGCCCTCTCGAGGGTGTGACAACGAGAAGACCCACCATTAATGTTATCTCCTTCGAATGGATATAAACCACTGGCATGTACATAGTAATATAGTGTACAAAGCTAGGGTAGATCTATAAGTACTATGCATAACTTAAGTACATCCTTATTGCATCCGACTTGCTGAGTCATAAACACCCGGAACGACCGAAGACGTTGCTTGTGTAAGAAAAGATGAAGATACAAGCGAACTCCTCGGACATTGGCACAGCTCTCGTCGTCGCATGCCCACCATTGTTTATTCACGGCCATACAAGCTAGTGTAGCAACAGGCTTTCGTACGACGACTACGTTCGCACTCGTTTTGTCCTCGTTTGCCAGTGGGGTGTGCATAATTGGTGTGTGTTCTTTTCGATAATCCTCAGGCTGGACATGTGTTGTATACAGTCGACTGTGCATGTTGAAAGGGTCCATTTTTAGATCGATCGATCAAGGACAGTCGTGAACATGAAAGTCTGATCGTTCCATATGTCTGCATGTACCTGTGACATCGCGCGCAGTAGCCATCATGATGGAGAGTGCACAATGACGCTGTGCGGCAAAGTACGTACCTTCCACCTGACCCACGGCAAAGTTAGCGATCATTAATGATGCAAAACTGACTTGGTGGGACGCGGGTGGTCCGGGGTGGTCGATCATTCGCACTGCTCGAGCTTAATTAATTGTTGACAACCTTCTCGGTATGTGGAATATTATGGACTGGATAAGATAGTTATTTTTGTTGGGCTGATACAGCATCTTCCTGTGCATTTTCTTCTAGAAACTCGTACAAGGCAACACTGGGGCATCAATGAGTGTGCAGCCCTGCACGTTTTGCATTGCCTCACAGCGAACGCATAAGAGCCTGTCGGGACTCGGGTAGATGAGAGCAGTCCTTGATCCGTTTCTTGCAGCTACTACTCTTCCATCACCACAGATAAACACTCGATTCTCGGGCCTTTCCATCTGTGCCGCACGACATGTTCATCCCTCAGCCTAACGTCCCTAATCTATTCAACAGCCATTCGACCATCATACCTCCACTCCCACCCGATAAACTACCCTGCTTTTCACTCGATATGTCGGGTGTTGCAGGTTTGTTGGGTGGAGATGATGCCGTATCCGCTATGGCTACAGTTCACGTTTACGGGAACAGGCGTTGGCTGGGTTGGTACAATACTCCAGGGTCCTTCCAGATAGCCAAGCGACTCCATTCGTTCGCGAAATCCGTGTCCTTCCATCGCAGTTTCAGTGGGACCATCTCACCAAGGCTCCGCTCCAAGACCAAGACCGTCCACTCAGACCCTACAAGATTGTTCGAACTGGACAGTTGCAAGCGACCCAAGTTCCGGGCTGCACACTCGGGGACTATTATCGAGGAGACCGGCTACTCTGCCGGGCTCTTCATGAGAAAATGTGCCACTTGGGATTCGGAGGGGAAAGTGGTCCAGGGGAGGACGACTCAGCCGGTCGCAATTACCATCGCCGAGCTCGGTCAAGCCCCTCCATCTGAGATACACGCCGCACACAGCAGTGCCTTCACCCTTCTCTTTGCCAGCGTTCCTATTGCTGTCAGTGTTGGCACATGTGTGCTTAGCGCTGTTTTCGAGGACTGGTATGCATTCTCGTTGATCCTCGTGGGCATCATCGCGAGTGGTGTTACCTGTCTCGTCCTTGGCTTGGCAGATTTTGTGTTCAGCCACCCAGAGCCTGCCAAAGGATCTCCTGCTGGTGACGGAATCCTTAGCTCAAATAAGGACATCATACCGTTGAAAGGAACAGAAGGTGCCGTGAATTCCATCACCCGCGGCAGGTTCTCCCTTCGCTTCTCGAGCGAGGCCCATTACAATCTCATCCGGTGGTGCTCCCTCCTGTTCTTCATCCAATGTATCACCCAACTCCTCCTCATGCCCCAAGCATCGCTGTTCGGCCAAGTCATGTTCCTCACCTCGCTGGGTGTCTCTGCACTGTACAGCGCCTGGCTTTCCTCGCTGGACAAAGAGAAAGTTCATCGGAAGCTCTTATTCGAGAGGGTTCTCGGAAACCCGACACTGAGGAAGTATACGTTGGGCACGCGCACGACCGCAGCGGTCTTCATGCTTCTGGTCTTGCAGCTGCAAGACCCGATGGTACTGCTCAATGAACTGCTCCCCAATGATACTAAGGTTTGGAGACAGTGGAAGGCGACGATTTCGGAGCAGCTGTGTTGCCTCAGCGACCAGTCCTTCCTATTCGAAAGCAAAGTCGGCGATTTGGAAAAATTTACACCACAGGAGATGGATTTGTTAAAGCTGCTCTACGAGGATGCACAGGCGGCGTACAGAGGCTACCAGGAATACCTCCGAGTCGATGCACTGTGATTGTCTATTGATTTATTTTCTTTGCCTCGTTCATTTCTGACCACCAGTAATGCATCATGCATTTATGTAGCCCCTAGCCAACTCTTAGTTCCTTATTTATTCTTGATCCATATACTCGAGTGTATGGAGCCCGAACGGTCTTCCTCGTTATCGTAGCTAGTGTTACAAATTGGTCCAGTTTTGAGGTGTCTTTATATCCGAGACAGCAAATAGATACATTGCCACTGTGTGGTTCAATCACATTCTAGTTACGGTCCTTCAGCAACTCGGCTTAAGCTTCCTAGTGACCTCAGGCTATAGCCGATTGTCATTGACAACATGGGGGTAGGGAGCACGAGAGGAAAGCCCGGAAAAAAACAGACCAATCCGCGTGTGTGAATGGTAAAGGCAGAACTCTTGGATGCGTTCTATATGGTTCACCACCTCCTCCACAAACTTCACCCAATAACGATCATCGTGTAAATGTCTGAGTTTAATGTGTATCTTCAACGGTGCCTTCTTCGATCTGGCCAATAGTTCTTCTGTCCGGTACCACGACGTCGTGAAAATGTATGTCCAAAGAGTCGGGAAATTCAGAATGACATCGCGCCAATGACGGCAAACGTATGAAACATTGACCCAATGAGGCACATGCAGTGGGGAAAAGTAGGGGTCCCTGTGGTCCTCATAAGAGCCGTGATCATAATGGATAAATATGGTTGCAAGGATCTCAGTTGGAAGGTGAAATATGAAGGGAAGGGAATTCCGTTGAATATGGATGTTAGATGATACCAACTTCTGTCTAATAATCATGGTTGCCATGTTAGCACAGATGAAGCGTAATGTAGCACTACTGGTGGAATTGACCAACCAGAAACAAGAGGGCGACATTAGGAACGAGATCAGCGTTCGCATCACGATAATTACTTGACAACTCACGGGATTTAGATACTTCACAAGACGGCAGTGTTGGTGGGGGATGGATTATCGTAGAGTAGTGGATGTCATGTAGAGAAGTCTCGCTTGAGGCCCCTGTCCGTAGCTTACTTGAGTTGTTTGCGAAAACCATCGCATGGAATGCTAAGCTTAGTGCCACGAAGCCTGTACTAGTACTCCAACTTCATCACCGCCTCAGGCCCTCCAGGACCGCTCTGACCAGTCCTTCTTCAGACACGACAGGCGTGGCTGGGTGAGTAGTATTGTGTTCTCACCATCGCACGAGTCGCCTGAAGCGCAGTTTGGCTTCAGCCACTATGCGGCAAGCGCCGCCAGTCATTGCAAAAGCGTACACTCGATCCTAGCACCCCTTTGTCTCTTTTCTCGTGAACCCGTCACCTGCCTTCACCAAGCGGCGCTCTTGCTGACACAGTTCAATCAGATGACCCACAAGCTTGCTCTCTCATCATGATTGTCTGAAACGCGTGAGCATTGTACGCCAATTTCTCATGGAAACAGATACCAATCCTCGCACTGACACCCGCCAGTCGTGGGGATCCCGGGGCCCTGTGGGGATTGCAGTGTCTCATCCTGATGCCTTTGGCCTGTTCCCGGACACCTGTGCCGTGCCCTCTTTCAGGCGTGAAACGTCCGAACAGTGATCATATGCACTCAGCTGGAGTGGCGCATCCGTCAAGTCCACTCGCTTTACCTTTACACTCACCGTTCCCAGCGATGATGTACGGGGCGATACAACAAACTTGCTGCCTCAGATTTCGTGGTGTGAGTTCTACACCCACTCACGCTGTCATATTAAGCATGCACACATGCGCGAGTGGACAGGTCAACCTCCCCGGCCGCCATCTGAAAAGTTCGGCTACGAATAGCAATGATCTGTCGCGTGAGTTTCTTCGCACTGGAGAGGGCTGAGCACCTAAATTCTTATAAAACCGTGCCTCCGACCCTCAACTTCGTTAGCCTTGTTGAACTCCTTGGCTTGTCACACCATGCATGTCAACACCTATGTACTCTTCCTCCCCTTCCTCTTCATTATGAATGGTGTTCTTGCCCAACTAAGTGCCTCACCTACCAGTGGCACCCCTGACGTCACCTATCCCGCTGACGACGCGTTCGTCTTCTGCAGCGCCCAAGACTGCACAGGCACGTGCGAGGTTATCGACTCCGCGACAGGTGGCCCTGCAGACACCGCGCACGACGCCCCGAACGACATGGGGTTCCTGTCCATTTACTGGTATGATCCCGGCCACTACAGCTGGGATCTGTACACGTGCATCACCTACGGCTGCCATAACGAGGTACAAATATATCCAGGCACCTGCTACAATCTGTACGACAGCGGTGTTGCGACCGATTTCTACGTGTGGTTCTATTATATCCAGGGGGGGTATGGATATCTCTCTGACTTATTTAACAAATAACTCACACGACGCGTTTTGCAGAACTTAAGATGTCCGAAATGTGAGGACGGTACTTTGAATATAACTTGGCGTTTGGGAAGCGGTGAGACTTGAAGTTTTCCTAGTCGAAAGTATGTGGGCTGGTGCTTGAAATATGAGGGAGCGTCTTAGATGTCGTCCTGAATTTTAAAAAATGATTGTAGTCTGACTGCGTGCTCAAACTTCAAACTGTCTACTTCGTGTACAGAATTCACTTGAACTTCAAACTGTCTACTTCGTGTACAGAATTCACTTGAACTTCAAACTTGAACTTCGAAAAAAAACTGGACTATGGCCCAGATTCATTGTCTTGGTGCCCAGACGAACAGAAAAAACAAGCTAATTACTTCAAGTCTAGATGGATGGACACGGAGAACTGCGACGAAATTCCAAACCCAAACAGCGGACAGAACTGATAGGCCAGTTAATGACCTGGACATCCCCCACTTTCTGCCCGTTCTACGGGTAATGTGCCCTCCCCAATCACGCGCGGCCTCCGGGTCTTCCAAACAACATCAAGGATAGGTATTATGTAGGTGTGAGTGAACTGGTTGTAAGTAACAACACCCGGTCTCTGTAACTCGTCCAACAAACCCGTCATCCCCCCCTGTGCCTCACCGCCAGAGGCGAGTAACTGAGCATAAGAAACCAGCCAGAAGTCGCATCAACGGTGGGGTGTCGTTGATGAGCAGGTGTGGGTCGAACCGGTCGAGTAACGAGGGGTGCGCGCGTGTGTGTGTGTGTGTATGATCGCGGGGCGGGTCACTGGGTATAGGGGGTGATACCAAGGGCGCTAGGGCAACGACTGTGCTCGCATGCAAACGTGAACGCGAACGCTCACATTCAGGTGAAGGTGGGGTGAGAAGAGGGTGTCGGCCGGCGTACTACTAGCGTGTGACTCGTACCTGTGTTGACGCTAACACAAAGGACACAAAGAAAGACATCACACGTCTATTTCCGGAATAAATCGGGGTGACCAAGGAAGCGTTCCGATTCGTCCGCAGAAGTCGGTACACTTACAACATTCTATTCCTGGCTACTGGCACGCCGGCAACCTTCCTTTCCTGGTCAAGTTCATCGAATAGAATAGAATTTCACCAGAAAGTCACCCACTCTCGGGAAAAATCAGTAATTCCCCTTGCAATTGCACCCCGCCAACTCCTGAATTGCGCACAAAATCCACCAGTCTAGGTATGACTCGCCACACATGGCTACCCCGTCTGAATTTTTATGGGATCTTGCCTGTATGCTTCAGAGTTGCCGGAGCCACACATTGATTTTTGCCGCACCAGATCATACTATGATCTGGTGGGCATCATACTGACAACATCGTGATCTATTACAAGACATACATTTCACCACCCCACATAGATCGAACATGAGCACATGTCGAGTTCAAATGCCGGAACCTCTCGAACCGGAACCAGCCCCCGTGTTCTCATCCGACTGAGTAACCCGCCTTGAGTACGCTTGGTTGAGCAGGTCGTTGATCAGATCCGCCTCATCAATCGTCTTCTTCGGCATCTTGTTCAGCACGATGGTCAACATCGTGGTATTGGAGACAATATACACGGGCTGGTCCGGGAGATTGGCATCCTCCAGGTTAGCCCGAACATTTTTCCTCGTCTCTTCGATGAATTGCTTGCGCGCGGCTTTGTACAGCTTGTTACGACGCTCGACGTCTTCGTCATCTCCATCGCTGTCGTATCCCTTCTCTATCATGACATTTCGGATATGCTGGTCGGCTTTCGAACGGACAATGTACGTGGGAATGTTGAAACGTCTCGCGTTAATGAGGATGGCGATATCTGTCATGGTGAAGCGATTGTCGAAGAGCACGATGATACAGTCAAAGACGTAGAGACCTTGCTCGTTGAAGTACTGCCAGTCGCGACATTTCAGTGTACCCGCACCGGGGATGTCGTACCAGACGAACGGGTTCTCAGGATTGGCGTCTGGATATCTGGTCATCTGGAGTGTCGTCTCTGTGACGCCTACAGCTGCAGCACCCGTGTCTCGGCTGCGCAAACCACGGAATGCGTTAACGAGGGAAGACTTGCCACTACCAGAGATGCCGGCGACAGCGAAATGGAAACAATCTTCCTTGTACTGGATGCGTCGTTTGGCGGCGGCAACTTCTTGTGAAGAGGGCGTTACGACCGGCTGGATGCCCTCCTTGAGGCGCCTTTCTGCCTCCTCCTTCGCCTCTATCGCCTTCTGGGTCTCCTCCGCAGCTGCACGGGCAACTTCCTCAGCCAGAGCCTTGCCAGCCTCGGCCTCGCGGCGCTGTTCATCTGCAGCCTTTTGCGCTCTCTCTGCCTCTTCCTTCGCAGCTGCCATCGCTCTCTCCGCATTCTCGCGCATCTTCCGGGAGCGTTCGCGTTCCTCCTCAGCCTCCCGCGCAAGCTTTGCAGCGTCCTCCCTGGCAGCGTTGGCAGCTGCCTCAGCGAGCTCCTGGGCACGCCTTGTGGCACTCGCAGCCTCCTCCATCTGTGCCTTCATCCGCTCTGCCTCCTCCGCAGCCCGTGCCGCTGCCTGGTTAGCTTCTTCCTGGCGTAAGCGGGCTTGCTCACGGTCCTGATCTGCTTGCCGTTTAATCTGGTCGGCGAGCTCTTGGGCCTCTCTGGCAGCCTGTTCGGCTTCCTTCTGGGCTTGCTCAGCTTGCTGGCGAGCCTGGATATCAGCGAGGGTGGGGTTTTCTCTGTCTGGACGACGGAAAAGATGAGAGAAGGCAAGTGCAGCCAAGCCGATCACGGGTGCTAGAACGTTTCCCATGATGCGAAAGCCTCTATGAATCGTTTGAAGAGAAAGGTGAGTGGTAGAATAGCTGTCTGTGTTAACGACCTGGATGGGGTTGTGAACGGGCGGACGATGTGGACGGGGAAACAGTATATAACGTCCGTTTTGACGAGCGCTTGGGCGTTAGTAGAAGACACCCTGGACCCATCGAAGTCCTCGAGGCTCAATCCACGAACTTTAACATTTGTGCAAGAAGAGGCTTTGATCGGAATTGCGCGAGAAAAGAATGTTACCTCGTGTCTAGCTCTGGGGTCTTGGAGTTATGGATGGCTCGAAGGACTTAGGGCAGGCGGCACCTTGAGACACTGGCAAATGTGGAGGATCTACTGGCCTCCAAATGTCAAATCCGATCCAGGCCTGGGGGATTATGCACGAAGTTCTGATGGAAACGGGTCATATACGTTGGGCGCTGTGATTGTGACTAATGAGGTGGTGTATTCAACGGAGCTGCGGTGATCCAACGAAGGCGTGACCGCCTCGAGGACGACGAAGTGATCTGCGTTGACCGAAATAGGAGATGAGGGATAGTCAACCCTCAGGGTCCCCTGCTTTGTTCAAGTGTTTGGACACTTACCTGATCGGACATCCAGACGCTCTCGCCCTGATCACCCCCGTCTCTACTAGTGTTGTGCAGTCTAGAACAAACCTTAGTCGCTACAATAACTCCTCAGTTACCGCATTCCAGTGCAGTGCTTCCAACGATATTGGCACTGGCAATTAGTCTATGAATGTCCCCGGGTTTGGAATGACCATCAGGAGGGGAGGTTATGCTGGCAGTCCCAAAGGGACAGAGAACGGGGTGATCAGTGTGATGAAGGCAGAGCTGCACGGGGGGGATCAGTCGTGCGGTTTGGGTTGGTGGTATATCTTCCTCGTAGTAGGGTTTGCCCATTGCTCCTAGTAGTAGGGCGACGCTCTCGGGAAGTTTGAGGTATACATACTCGAGCACCTGAAGCCTTGCATAGGGACTCGGACTCGTGAGGGTCTTGAGCAAGAACGAAAGTCACCTTGTTACCGCCACGCTCTCCTCCACTAGCCCTGAAGTTCGCGTATGCGTGACCACGAGCCTGAAATGCTAGCCTGTTCAGACAAGACGTCATCAGTATGATATTAGTCGATAAGGAAGAGGGGTTTACGTTATGACTTGTCACAGTAGTACGCAAACCACTGCCAGACCCAACACTCCGAGACCAGAAGACAGTCCCTGATCGTACGGAGCCAACCGCAATCTCGCTTGTCATGCTCGAGTATGAACACCTGAGGTACAAGAAGGCCAAGCGAGTGATCGACTAAAATCGTACTCGTAGCCAGCAACGTTCTCACATTGAACTCGCGGGTTTTAGGTTACCTCAATGACAGTACCAGTATCCGTCTATAGTTGAAGTCCGAGGTCCTGAAGCGAGCCCACTGAAATTACACCCCGAGTCGGTCGTGGCCCGATATCATACCAGAACCATTGCAATCTATTCCAATACCTGTAACTCACATCTGACACGACTCGAACATAACTACACATCGGGAACATGCATCACATCGAAAAGTCATTCCTTTGACCTAGGTTCAGAGTCAATTCTTGCAGAGCCCATGACCTCATTCTCCCGCGCGACTAGCCTTGCGCCTGGTGTAAGCCTCGTTGAGCAGGTCGTTCAGTAGGTCCACCTCATCAATTGTCTTCTTCGGCATCTTATTCAGCACGATGTTCAACAGCGTGTTATTGGAGACGATGTACACGCGCTGGTCCGGGAGGTTTGCGTCCTCCAAGTTAGCTTGGACATTTTTCCTCGTCTTTTCGATGAACTGCTTGCGTGCGGCCTTGTACAACTTGTTACGGCGCTCGACGTCTTCTTCGTCGTCTCCCTCGCTGTCGTACCCCATCTCCCTCATAATGTTCCGGACGTGCTGATCGGCTTTCGAGCGAACGATGTATGTGGGGATGTTGAAACGTCTTGCGTTGACGAGGATGGCGATATCCGTCATGGTGAAGCGGTTGTCGAAGAGCACGACGATACAGTCAAAGACATAGAGACCTTGCTCGTTGAAATACTGCCAGTCGCGGCATTTAAGTGTACCCGCACCGGGGACGTCGTACCAGACGAACGGGTTCTCGGGATTGGCATCTGAGTATCGGGTCATCTGGAGCGTCGTCTCTGTGACTCCGACAGCCGCAGCACCCGCGTCCTTGCCGCGCAAACCACGAAACGCGTTAACAAGGGAAGACTTGCCACTGCCAGATATGCCTGCGACGGCAAAGTGAAAGTAATCCTCATTGTACTGGATGCGCTTCTTGGCGGCGGCGACTTCTTCGGGGGAGGGCGTCACCACGGGCTGGATGCCCTCCTTCAAACGCCTTTCGGCTTCTTCCTTGGCCTCTTGCGCTTTGCGGGCCTCTTCGGCAGCTGCGCGAGCCTCCTCCTCAGCGCGAGCCTTGCCGGCCTCGGCCTCGCGGCGCTGTTCATCTGCAGCATTTTGCGCCCTCTCCGCCTCTTCCTTCGCAGCTGCCATCTCCCTCTCCGCATCCTCGCGCATCTTCCGGGAGCGTTCACGTTCCTCCTCAGCCTCCCGCGCAAACTTCGCAGCCTCCTCCTTGGAAGCTTTGGAAGCCGCCTCGGCGAGCTCCTCGGCACGCTTCGCAGCCTTTGCAGCCTCTTCCATCTGCGCATTCATCTGCTTCATCTGTTCCGCAGCCTGCGCGGCAGCCCTATCAGCTTCCTCCTGGCGCGCACGAGCCTCCTTGCGGTCCTCTTCGGCTTTCCGCTCGATCTCTTTGAGGCGGTCATTGGCGGCATTAAGATCCTGCATGGCCTGTTGCTTTCCTTGTTCAGCGGCCTGATGAGCTTGAATAGCATCGAGGGTGGGGTTTTTTTGGG
>JBBPRF010000687.1:0-17104 GCA_038092875.1 Lanmaoa pseudosensibilis | reverse complement strand
GTAAGTGAGCGGTAGTTCACCTAAACGGCCCCGGAAGGGTGACGGTCAGAGTAGCGGTCAAGCCCCCCTGACGAGAGCTTTCGCAGGCTCGAAACTGCACCATCCCGCCCCCTTATCCATCCCTGCGCATACTGCACACGACCCTGATGCTCGGAGAGTGGTGACTGATGGATGCAGCAAATGGAATTGACAGCTCAGGTTACCTACCCTTGCGCGCTGTCTTACCCTCCTCATGGTCGCGCCGAATGAGCTCCCCAATTTGGCAAAACGCCACGCTTCTGTCTCTATTACCCCTCCATCCCTTTCAAACTTGCACTCTCAGGCTCGATCCTGCCTCACACACAGCGAACTACCTGCGCATCGGAGCCCGCCACGAGGGGATTGGTTTGACTAAGCCCCCTCCCACCTTTTCTTTCACCATTCAACAAATAACTCACAGCAGCGCCGCAGTTCCGCTAAAGCAACCGCTGTATTGACGGCAATTTTAAAAGTAACCGAACCGCCACTAATGACTAGAGCAGCCACAAGACGAGCGCAGGACGAGGCGATCGAAACCGCCACCAGTCTCCCCGATACTAGCGATGGAGCGGCCAGGTTCCGAGCGCAGGTTCGGTTCACGGCCCGCTCATCCTAGTGAACTGGACGTGAACATGCGTTCGCGTTCACTGGCTTCAGATATCGACTTGTGCGTTCAGAATGCGTCCAAACACAAGTTTCTGGGTTTGATGGCAGTTCATGTGGCTTGCGGGGATTCCACTGGAGAAATGGCGGTATCAAATTACCATCAATGTGGAGCCCGTCATTTCAATCTTCCTGCCGGCTCATTGGGGGGCTCAGGTGTTCTTTGATGACATCGCCGTGCCAGATTTCATACCAGCGAGGGGAGCGTGAGAACGGGGCCGAGGGGAGTGTGAGCGAAGAACAAGGGTCCTCCCAGGGCCGTCGCAGCTGGTTGGCCATGGAGGACGTGGAGCGGGTCGCTGGGGCGGTGGCAGTCGAGGAGGTGGTGAAGGGATTCTCGATGTCCATCCCGGCACACCGCCGTAAGTGAGCGGTGCGGACAGCGGGGGAGGATGTGCGCGAGATGGCTGGCCCAACGACGAGGGTCCACACACGAAAAGCATGTTTGGGATTGGGTTTGCATCAGAAAAGCTTTCGTCGTCCGTGGTTCTTCATTCATGTCGAGAATGTCAACCATGCGGGTAGGAAGATTGTGCCCAGAGGGCGTCCCGTTCCCAAGCAGTTGATTGTACCTGTTCTTGCTCACTTGCTTGAAGTGATTTTTGCACTTCAAGAAGTGCCGCTTTTTGCCTGGTTGCACCGGGCCGGGTCCAGAAGAATCTGGCTGACGTGCTGCCCGGCTTTCCGCGAGCCCATGCTTTGGACGCCCTACGAGCGGACATCGCGCCCTGGTGTGCTTTCTCAACTTCCCTGTCCTGGTCTTTGGCGTTGATCAGTTCGGGGGGGAATGGATTAGGACCGCAGCGGTGGCGGATGCAATACACCGGGACACGATGCTCGACAAAGTTGACGAGATCCTGGAGGCTCGCAATCTCAAGGTCAAGGACTACACCGCGAAACCCGCACTGTGACCATGATAGGACGTCATTGAGGGGGGATGGGCCGAGGGTTCCCGGTGGTTGTGCGAACAAGAGATGAAAAGACCGACGAGGTCTACAGCTTCCAACCCAGCGAGACTGACCGCAACTTCGACACTTATTGCATTTTGCTTGACCAGCAAGAGATCGGCTCTCGGTAAAAGGGGGGAGTAAATTTGCAGCCGGGCAGCCAAGGGAAGAGTTGGATGATCTGCTCGTGGGCCATCGAAAGTTTTGCGATGGAACGAACGACGGGAAGGGATGCTTCCTCCGTGAGCCGGAATGGTGCGCAATCCATGACCATCCAATATGCCGTGTACCGAAACAGCCACGAGGCGATTCAGCGGAAGTCTTCAAGGGTTTCGTTGCTGGTTCCTGGGATGTGCAGTCGCCAAGGGTGGTTTGGGTTGGGATAATCGACCAAGGAAGTATCTTATCGATCCCACCAGGATGCAACGAGGAGACTTGCCAAGCGAACGCGTCCTGGAAAAAAAAAAGATTCCAAGGGAAATATGAATCAGAATAAGAGGGAGGTGCACCTGCATACCAAACGCCGTTGGCCGAGTATTACCGGCGGCGGCGGACAGTGCTGAGTGGGAGAGGAGCGACGAGTGCAGTATGGCGGATGGAGCAAGAGAAAATATTTAAGGAAATACAAATAGTACCGCGATAATCGATGTGCACGATCAAATCAAGAAGAGTAGTACTTTCGCCGCAGTAAGAGGGATGGTAGCATTAGTGTGGTAACTAGCCGAAACAAAACGGTGTTCGCGCCGCTAGATGAACTGCGAAAGGAAATACAATAGGATCCCGTGTAGCGTTCACGCCAACGAAACTGGGAAATGAGGCGGTGGGAGAAATGAAAATGAAAAAAAGAGAATGATCCAAGGACCAGAGCACCGCGGAAGAACCCCTTTGAGCGAAACGAGAGGACTGGAACAGTCAGGCTCATCCGCCAGAGTGAGGGTTGTGGCAATGTTTTAGAAACGTGAGAAAACGAGATCAAAAGAAAACGGATGTATGGTTGGGATGAATGGCATGAGGACTCACCGTGTGCCCATAAAAAGCCCAGAGAAATCGTCACGATCGCCCCGTCAGATGGTAAAGAAAAGACAAAAGGGTGAAGTGTAGTGGGAGCGAGTGATGATGAAAGTCAGCGGAAAGAACGACGTTCACGTCGCCAGAGGAATAATGCAGATGCAACGGCGTTCACACCGCTGAGACATGAAATGTGACGTCCACATCGCAAGAATAATAAGGTAGATACGACGGCATTCACACCGTGCTGGTGATGAGTTGTGGGGAGAAGGCGTGGGAGTTGAGCGGACTCGCTCTTATCACAACCTGACTTCTACGAGTCTTGCCACGTCTTACCACTCGACTACAAATAATCTTACCATGTCTTACCATTCTAGCGCATTATTAGCCAGTCTAGTACATAGGAGTTCGCGACGTAGGAATAGAGTTATGTCGGGCCATCAGCAAACATACCCGGATCTAGCTAGGCCTAGCTAGACCATACGAGGCCATAAAAGGGCCATTAGGTCAAGCAGTCCTAGCGAGGAAATACACTTTCTTGCATGCTGCTGCTATGTCTTGCAAGCATCACGCTGTCCTAGCTAGAGTATAATAGGCCCTTGCCCCTAGTCAGGCCTTGCTAGATTCTCAGTAACTTGCAAGTACTACTAGGCTAATCATCAAACCATCAGTTCATTTATTAGTACATAACAATACGGCGAAATGATGAGGTTCAGGGTTTGCCATGGCATTGTGCTAAGTGAGAGCATTGACGGTGTACGAGATGTCGGGACAACTATTAATTGGAGGTAGATGAACTTGCCCATGATCTTCAGGTACATACGCAGCATGGAGATTCGGGACGTTGGGATATTGGGTCGTATAGTCACCGAGAGGTGCTTTGGGATTGGTGATCAGGGCTGCAATCCAGCAGCCCGTATTCCTGCAATAAAAAGGCAGTGTAGCGTTCGGATTGATGCAACCAAATCTTATGCACCGCTGTGTCCTGCTCGAATTGTACCCCAAGGTATTTCACGACCAGTCCTAGATCCATGATGCCAAACCTCTCTGCTATCCTCGCTTTCGCCTTCTCGAGAAAGGGCCTCGAGTTGGACATGGCTGTGCCATCATCAACGTGCCACCCGACAAAGCAACAGATGTGAACCCTAGCCACGGCGATTGCAATGCTGATGGATTCTTCGGTCGTGTAGGTAGTAAACTGTAACTCCAGTTTAAAGAGATTGATGACGCACATCTTGGAGGACTCCAATGCTAGCGAGAGGCATCATCCACGTCCTCCATTTTCTCATAACGCACATGAAGCTGGGGCTAAGTGAATATGGATGAATGCATGCGTATACATACCTCAGCACTCTCACTGGCAGCGGTTGTCACAGACAGTGATGGAAGTTGACGCGAAAACAATAAATGGTGCGGAGTTTCAATACTGAGGTCGAGGATGCTGCTTACATTTTCACCCGAGTACATAGTCACCAATCGAAGTAGTATTAGTGCCAGCCCTTGCTAGATCTGGTATGGATGCGACATGCTCTGGACTGATGGTGGTCAAGTATTACTAGGCTGTACTAGATCTTGCGAGCCTTAGCTAGGTCTACCAGAACCGCCGGGTTCTTCCGAGGTTTGCTGAAGCACTCTTTGTGTGAAGTGGCCGTGACGCCGTGGCTCTCTCTCTCCTTCCACCATCAGGCCCCTGCTACACACAGCCCGTGCATCCTTTTTCGCCCCACCCGCCCCACCCTCAGACTTGATTCTAGACCCCACATCACGCAGCTCAAGAATCATTCACCTCTCGCTGTTGTGTCTCGTCCGACCACTCAACACAGATCAGCTGCGTGCGTGGTCTGACCCAACCCACCCACACAGCTGACACTCGGGCCCGGGGTAGACTGCGACCGGGAGGCGCTGCATGCCTTCGCCCACACAACGCAGCTCGAACTCATCGGCTGCCATCAATCTTCAAACATTGTAGTATTCTCCCCCCTCTCTCTGGATCAGTCACACAACAAGTTAGCAAAGATACGACGACTACTTCGCAGCAGGAATGTTATTTAAGCGGGAGCCGCATACTACCCTGCGCCTTGTCTCGGTGACAGCATTAAACTAGCATCATGGCATGCTGAAACTTCAATTCTGAAATTCTGGAGGGTAGAAGGATGGTGGGACGATGAAGGGATGGGTCTGGAAGTTGTAGCCATACAATCACACAGTATTACTGAGACAGCATGAAACTAAACTACTTGACAGATTGAGTAGCCCGAGGTCCCCAATGAATGGTTCTAGTCATGACGGCAGAGATGTTCAATGTCGAAATGATATCGCAGGGTCACTCTCATGCCCTTGTTGATACCGACAGAAGGGAATGTTGACCCAGAGGTGTGTCTACCACCGGGGAATCCCTACATCGACAATCGTAAGCGTGATAGGGATCTATAGGAGACAGTGACATACAGTACCGCGTACGACGCAGTATTTTCTCGTCTACTCAAAGCCAACCACTCCAGCACAGTAGACATCTTTGGGTGTGCTTCCAGATCCCGGTCCATAAGCTGTGTGCATATCTGGAGGAGCGTCGTGCAATCTTCCGAGGGACGACAGCCAAGACATAACTCCTCTAACGTTCTGCCGCAGCTCCACAGATTGGCCAGCATCGGTTTGTAACGTCCCTCGAGAACCTCTGGAGCAATATAGCCCTCTGTACCGACAACCCCCCCATATGTAGCATCTGCGCTGCGGACAAGAATAGAGATACTGAAATCGATGATGGACAGACGTCCCCCTTCCGGAGGGATGATGACGTTGGGCAGCTTTAGGTCCATGTGTGCAACGTTATGCTCGTGCATGAACACGACTGCTTTGACGAGCTGCAGTGCCACGGACCACAATTGTTCATCACGATTCTTCAATGATGTCAACCATCCGCCAGCAACAGGCATTGAAATCACAGTGCCTCCTTCCACAGGCCAGAACTGAATGCCGGAGATCGTGTGATTTGACGGCGATTGGATTGCTGCGAGGTATCGTAGTATCTTGACCTCCCTGTCTTCGACAAACTTGAGGTATCCGCATCCGTCTCCAGTCTTGTTGACGATCACGGCAAGGTGAGGATGCTGGAGGAACCGTTAGTATGAACGCTGTTGCAGACGGCGGAAATTCTTACCCCATGCGGTCTGAAGTCGATCTTGTAATCCATCTGGCGCAAAATGTCTTGAATATCCTTGGCGGCGAAAACGTCTGGGCCATTTTCATCTTGTAACCCCTTGGACCTTGTAGGTTCCTCAGTTATCGAGTGCATGGTAGTGTTGCACATTGTCTTCGGTTTGTCCTTGTTGGAGAGCAACACGACTTTACTTGCAGCCCGATAGATGGAAAGTAGCTGCCCTTTCTTTGTCGGATCCAATTCGCCCGACAACGCGTCGAGGTGTGCTGCTAGATTGTACATGTCTCGTAGAAAATCTACCTGACTATTCTCTCTTCTGAGGTCGAAATCTTTCTGGTGAATAGACACCTGCACACTCTTTTAAACAACATAGCCCGGTAGAGTCATGGACACTGACCGGCTCACAGTCACCCTCAGCGCTGCTACCTTCGGTTTGCATTACAATATACTGTGAGGCAACCATATCGGCATCCAAGTAGATGGCCACAAGGAAAAACTTCTTCTCCAAGGTAGATTGTAGAAGAAACTGTCCTGTACGCACAAGGGCAGTCGCCTGAACGAGCATTCGGAAGTGGTCCTTTTCATACTTATGATGACTTCACAGATGATGAACAGAATTTGAAACTGAGAAGAGATAACCATGCAGTCGCTTTTGGGCACGAATTTTCGATAGGCATTTGGGGGATTTGGGCTTTCCACAAAGATCGGGAAACCCCACGGTTTGTCCCTGCAGAAAGATGGGATTATCAGCAGCAATGACAAAGAAACGCAAAGCGGTACCCACTGTTGATACTCAAAATTGTGGGAAAGGAGGGAGAAAAAGGGGGGCTGAATGAAGTGAACAGCGAAGTTGCTGGCCTTGACAGATGAAGTCCCATGGCTGGCGATTCTGAGCGTGTCCTCATTGAAACCTCGGAGGACGTTATAGAAAGCTGCAAATTCCCGACAGCAGACCATTGCAGATGATTCGGTTTCGACAGGCGTAAAGATCCATTCAAACTGCGTCTTGTACCGCTTCTGCGCAAATTGATAATCGTCGCTGGCCTCGACACTGCTTGCCTGGAAGACCCAGATCCAGAGTCAGCAATGAGAACATCGCAACACCTAGTGTGCACATGGTAGCATCGTGGCTTTGCCAGATCATCCTGGATCTCCTGGAATGCAGCCAGTAGCAAGGCGAAGTTCTTGGTGAGCAGACCCCCTTTCTGATTATTTTGTATGTCTTCCAGAAGCCATGACTCCAGGCACTTCACAGTGACCTCTAGGTGTCTGAGCAACAAGCTATGGTTCTCTCTCAGGTGTTGAATCTCTGGGGTTGCTAAGAGGTGTTTTGGTTGTCAATTTGAATAGTCAGATGGTAACCACAAAACGCTACTTACTTGTCATGGCATCTTGTTACACCGATAATCTCAATCACCGAACGGACCCAGAGTTCGACGGGCGCAGCCTGCCACTCCCACAATAGTTCTGCAGCAAAAATCAGGCGCCGGGAAGGTATCAGAAGCGTGACCACCCGGAGGTCAGCCAGTGGTCACAGTCAGGCAGAATAGCCATACAGAGGATAAAAAGACGACATTCACGTCGCCAGAGTAGCAGAAGGCAGGGTCCAACTACTGAAGAATTCGAAACATCTGACTAGAGTAACTCGAGTAGCATAACAAGCAAATGCGCGGCGTCCACGCCGCACAAAGAATAAAAAGGACGATGTTCGCATCGCCAGAGTAAAAGAAAGCAGGGTCCGAATACTGAGAAAACCGAGCCCACCCAGATGCAACGAGAGGACCAAATAGTCAGGCTCGCACACTAGGCTTAGGCCGAGAGGAGATTACTATATGGGGTATACCCGGAGTCAACGCGCGTGGCGTCGCCCCCGCTGTTGACCCCGCGTAACGCCAAGCGAGGTCACCACGCCAGTACACAGCCTGTGACCTGGCGTGGGAGCTCGGCAAGGAGAGGGGGTTGGGTAATGTGACCGCGTGCCGCGCTTGTGTAGCAGCCATCTGATCTAATAGATCGATCGAAGTGACTCAGCCGTGACTCAGCCGTGACTCAGCCGTGACCGTTTGTAATGCACAGCTACGTTACCTTTTACGTACCCTTGAGAAGACCTCGAATCACCAGAGAGGTGTTGTTTGTCAGACAAAAGATAAGTGACTCGCGAAGCTCGTGCTCTCGCTACTAACATCACGTCGAACAATGATGCACGCTCAATAGCATCACTCACTTCCGGAGGCAAGCGTTCATAGCATGGTACTGAAAATTGGCTGTAGCATCCTGAGGCATACGGCGAAGTATAGTTAAATGCCGATGACAAGAGACGCAAACATCTAAGTACCCACGAACCCACGGAGTGTGCAACGCTGCGGGATATAGAATTGCGCAATCATAAGCATTCAAACTATATGATACGGGAAGAACAAAGTCCGGCAAAGAAGTATTTCGCAGAAGAGTGAGATCTAGAGAACTTGAACCCACCGTCTGGAGCTCGTTGCCCTTGAATCGCTGAGCGCAAATAGCACAAGGCCTCCGCAGCTGCGCAGAAGAACTCATGCGCTCTTGCCATTCGCCAATGATCGCGAACTGCAACGATTCACTCGCAATTCGGGAAATGTCATGTCCGAATAGTCAGGTTGCAACTCTGTAGGTACACTTCGCAAAGAAGGTACTGTAGCAGAGCGGGCTGCAACACGCTGAAAACCCACCACGTCCGAACACCCGGCCTGAGAAGAACGTGAATGATCGCACAGAACTCGTAGTTTATCTTCCTGAGAAGCTGAACTCGAACACGCCACAGAATGAAATCCCAACAGAGCGTCCAAGTTCAAAGCTCCCGACTTCGAAGATAGACAACAATGTACACAGCGGCACAGCGACCAACAACGAGATCGCGCCATCCGTCACCATGCGATACTCTGTCGCAAGCATCCGTGACGTGATATAGTGCACACCTTGCGACACCCATGTCCGAGACCCCGGCGAATCCACCAAACGATAAGCAGTCCAAGCAGCAGCCGATGGAACACAACGCGATCTGCTAGTCGCACGTTCGCGAAACACGAAAACAAGACGTTCACTGCAGTCGCGAGAGCACGAGTGCCGACTGAGTTCAGCAATCAACCTACCCTTCACCCACCGATCGCTAATCGACACCGCATGATGGGCGGCGAGGCCTTTCAAAGCACCGACAGTGACGTACGGAAACGAGATGAGAAAGTTGGACAATGAAACGAAACGAACCAAAAGACAACGGCCTGACGGCCACATCCGCGCCGCTGGTAACGGCGAGACATGAACGGCATCGAAGTCGAAACCTTCCACGAGATGGCAAAGAGATATTGTACAAGTCTCGATTACGTTGCTGTCCAACTTATCATCGTCCACGACGTCCAACACGACCGGAACATACGACCGCTCATGTTCAACGACCAACATGTTGTCGATGAAGGGGAAGATACGAGAGGGAGAGTAAGAAAATAGCGCCCCCCTAAAATTTTTGAGAGCCAAATGACGACGTAAGCACGAGCAACCCTACGCTCGGGTTAAGGTTTGGTTCCAGGAAGTCAAGCTAAGCATTCCCACGGGTGTTGACATTTTATTTCCCACGATTTTTATATCTGGAGACCTGTCCCCTTCGGGTCCAGGAATATCATGAAATCTCAAATCAGTCAAGAGAGTGATACCTAGTGTTGCCCCGTGAGATGGTAGTCTCGTGGATCATAGTATAGATATAATCACATCTCATTTTTTGCTGACAGCGTATAAATATTAGATTACATTATATTTGGTACTACTGCATGATACGCGGTGTTCACTGGGGATGATGCGCAGGCCTATGGTGGGCTAGCTACCGCGCAACTGAGTATAAGAAGGGTGAAAATCAGAACGAAGCCTGAATACAAAAGAGGTAGGATAAATTCTATAGGCGTCGCAGCTATACTCATGACGGGAAGAGTACTACCAGGGGCTTTGAAGGTCCTACATGAAAAACGTTGGACGACGTCTTTCCAAACGTGCGCAAAACCAAAGAAAAGCCTCGCAGCAGTTGTGGTACCTACCCTCCATAGCCCTGACTTCCTGCGCCCACTTTTCAAAATCCTGTTGGCTGGAGATAGAAACTGTAATATCCAGATCTCGAACCATTTTCGTCCTCAGGCTTGGACTCTGCCAGATGCAGAACGCAGTTCTGAACAGGATGTGGTTGTAGCCGCATTTCCCAAACGCCAAGGTTGCGTGGAACGCTGGACACTCCCCATTGTTCTGCTGGTCTTGCGGCGCTCCGCAGCTGTAGCAGTATTCGAACTTGGTGAAATTGAATGACCGCCTGAAGGCCCCGTAATTCCCCTGAGGACGATCTTGCACGTATTGGCACGAGGGGAAATGATCGGGCACCAGCACCTCCTCCTGCACAAAATGGAGGATGCACTTGCTCCCCAGTCTGGGCATGTACTTGTTCAACTTTTGCGTGCGTTCCAAACGGGCTGCCTTCCCTAACCTAGATTGGCTCGCCCGTAGCAAGGAACCACCTGAACCAGGCAGCGGCGAGGCAGGCTGTGCGGGCATCAAAAGTGCCGGCGCGGTGTCAGAGGGATATCGGAGCATGGCGCATGTTTTGTCAATCCAGGGTGAAGCAATACTCTGCATTGCACTAACCTTCGTCACCCACTGTCTTTCGGTTAGCTCAGGCTGGAAAACGTCTGTCGCTGGCAACTCGGAGTCCGATGTGAAAGGTGAAGGACACCCTGAATAACCTCCGCCATCTTGCCTTGCGACTTCCCGAGCTGTGGTGCGGAGAGACTAAATAAAGGTTTGAACATGATCAGTCAGTTGGCTCAGCGAAGAGGGACATCTACCCGGACCTCTCCACCTGCTCTGAAACATTCGGATCGTCCTTCACTCAGATCCTCTTCCTTTTCGGAATTAACCTGATTATGCCGCGTCCTCTTCTTTAGTCGTGGGATCAGCTCCTCGGATATGGGCCTCTTTCGTTGCGTATAAAATTGCAATGGCGAAGAATGGAATTGTGGTAAGGTGTTGGAATGGGTGCAGTTTCATAGGTGGACCCGATGGCGTGCCAAACTGCTGTATTTCACCGAGCAGCGGCCCCTTTTCTGCAAGGTGTCTCAGATCTCCGCTCGTTTGCAGGCTGGAAAGCGAACCCTGCAGGTTGCTCTCGGCAGCCCATGTAGAAGAGTCAAATGGATCCTCCGTGAAGGATGAAGAGGGGATCTCTGAGGTGTCCAAATTGTCGTCCAAGCGAACGGGTGTCCCAGCCACCTGGGTTTCTCCCCCTCCGGTTGCGAGCGTGTTGACATTTCTTTCCACTGGGCTGATGGCTGGCAGCTTGCGTAAGACCGCATCTGCGAGACTGCCTGCCTCCGAAATACCACTCGGTGCATCAATGGATGCTATTTCACCCAATTTCTCGAGCTTCTTGATGTTCTCGGCAGTCAGACCAATGGCTGCCAGCTTCCTCACGACGGCATCAGCGACCGCGTCTGAGACTTGGGTAGCGAGCTCCCCTGCATCCAAAGCATTTTCGGGCACGGCGACCGCTCCTTGGGCACACGCGGGCTTCTGAGTTCCCATGCCAAGCAGCCTAGACAGTAGTCCCAACCAGGCGAAGGCGCGCTTAAAAGTGTACCCGTATTCCCTACGCTACCTTTCAGTTGTTCCATCCGCAGATCATCTGACAGGGCTTCTCACCTGGGTCCCCAGGATCAGAGAAATATTCAAAGACCTCACCAGCTGCACCAGGGGTGCCCGGAGGCGATTCCTCTGCCAGCCGATTTCCTGAGGCGGAGGAGACATAGTACTAAGCCTCGCGTCGATTCAAGAAACATAGGCCGTACTCACCTCCCACCTCTGCAGCCCTGACATTACCTTGCCAGGTGGAGACTGTCGAGAAGGATACTAATCATAATCCATTTCTTTTGTCAGGAGGCGAAGACTTTCTCACCGACTCCCGGCAGGTCAGGAGGGACCAGGGGCCCGCCCTTGAATGCAATGTTGGATGCTGCGGATGGGAGAGCCTCGCAACCGCGATCTCCACAAGGCTCCGTCATCTGACTCTCTGTGAAAGGAATGAATGATTAGATGCTCAGTGAATGCAAGAGTGCACAACTTACCCCTGGGTGATGCGAAAGAAAGCCCCTGGCTCTGAATACTACGCTGGGATGAACCCGTCGGGGCTGGTAGTGTTGGGGGCTTGTTCACGACTCCGTGCGCTTTCTTGAAGTGTTTCGCAAATGCCTCCCTGCTTGTGTAGGAACGCCCACACCGTTCGACAGGGCATCGCAACGTCCCGCCCTCCCTTGCGACGACATATTCCTTGCCGCCCAGAGATCGGAGGAATTGTGGAGTGCTGACTCCAGCGGTGATGCTGGCGGGCTGCGACAGTTTTGAACGTGTGTTCGCAATTAGAACAAGGAAAGGACATCGCGAGATGTCTAAGACCTTTGCAGGGGATCAAACTACGCGCACAAAGCAGGCCTCCATCTTTTATGGCCAGACCCATCCAGCGCCACGTTGCCCGAATTCCAAATAACCATAAGATTTCGTGGCGACCTGCCGCGCTGAATTTCCTGAAGGTTCGACGGATCGCCAAGAGAAGAGGGACGTGGCCCTAAGGGGGATTAAGGCGATGACTTGAAGGGAGGTCCATCTTGATGCTGGAAACCAGAAAACGTAATCCAGGGTCGCGCAGCAACGAAAACGAGGGGCCATGCCCCAACGTAGCTTCACCCAGAATAAGAACAAGCTGCAAAGCAGCAGCAGAAATTTGAAGATCAACAAGAATCCTCTCGTCGGGGAGGAGGGGGGTGAGCAAGGGAGTGAGCGAAGGAGGCGGGGACTTGAGAGGTGTTTATCTTGAAGCTGGAAACCAGAAAACGGAATGTAGGCTTGCGCGGGAGCGAAAATGAGGGGGCGTGCCGTAGTCCAGCTTCTGCCGGAATCAAAACAAACTACAAAGGCAATGATAAGCAGTGACGGCACCCTTCTGCCTTGGTTCTGCACTCTTCCTCGCTTAGCCAAGTCAACACCCGCTCAGACCAGTCTGGAAGGCCGTCATGAGCAGCGACCAAACTCCACATCTTGTGCCCACTGCCCGATCCTGAAAGTTCCCCACCCCGTGATCGCTTAGAAAGTCACGTCGATTTCATCGTCAGAGTCTAGCGAGTTGTCTACCTCGTCTTTCGCGACCGTAACGTTGGAGGGGGGGGGACTAAGGGAATGGTGCATGCCTTCGATAAGGTTGCTGGAGTGCAAGTTCAAACCTTAAAAACATTCAGACGTTGGATTAGTTTAAAGATAACGCTAAGCCGCAGGAACGCACGATATCGGTTACTCATACTCAACAGACTCATGAAAACTCGCATTTCTCCCTCATCGTCGCCGCCTCCTCGAGTAACGAAGAAGGAATCTATATTTTACTATGGAAAATAAATTACCCATCAAGCACAGCGTCGAAAAATGTACACGCCTGGTGGGCAGGTTTCCGTCTGGTTTTCCAGAGCCCCAGTCCCCTCACCCATCTGGCGACTGTCTTAGTGGCGACCCTGTGCCTACAGGCAACGGTAAGCCCAGAAGCAGAGACGAAGAACATATACTTGTTGCAGCAAATGCCGGCTGCGAGCACTGCGAGCATGTCGACGACGCGAGAAAGAGAGGAGGGCTGCCAAATCACGCTGACAATGAGCAACGTTCCTGATGAAGGCAAGGTCGTGGGGACGTACCGTCTGAAACTTTGGGAGCGCGAAGATGAGAACACTGGCGCGTGTGGGCACGACGTACTTACTCATCGCGGACGGGTCGTGCAATGTTGTCGAAGAAAGTGGAAGGAACGACCTTGTATTCGTCGATGAACCCTGCTTAGTGTAGTTAGTTTAGTGTCTTTGGGCTACGGACAATGTGCTTGCCGAATACGCTGCTTGTGGCGATCTTGGCGACGTGCTTGCCTGTTTCGCCTTCGTCCGCGATCACTCGCATCTCGGCTGGCGACATTTCAGACACTTGCGACATCATCCGCGATGGACGTAGGTCACGTCGCGACACTCAGCATTGCACAAACATCAGCAGCGACGTCGCCCCCGTCCTCGCACTACAAACACCACTACAGTACTACAGTTCGTGGCGACAGAGTGAGAAAGAGTTTCCGTGGGAGAATGTTTGGTTTATATACTGGAACGAGTGCGAGCGCGGTTTCCCGGCGGAGTTCCATCTGAGTTCGTTCCAGTTTATAAGGCCATCCTTGCGATTGATTGATGTCTTCTTTCGCTTTCCACCCACCAAGTAGTAGTACTCATTAGCGTAGGTCCTAAATAATAATTTACATTGGTCCTGAGTATGTATCATGATCGGGCGTCCAGAACTTGTTGATTTTCGGCTTGCACCCATGGGCGGGTGGAATGTAGACAGTTGCCATTGATCGCCACGTATGGCATGTGGACTTACTACCCGATGAGGCTCGTTCCACTTTAAATACCCTCGCTTAACACTAACGCAACTCTTCTCCCTCACCACACCATAGTAGTAAGTAGTAATACTACGAGCAGACTGGAGGTGGCAATTATTACCATAGCATTGAGTGAATAGTATTATTCCTTGATGGGTCGAGTGTGCTAAACTTCGTCTAGCGTACCTACACGATCCGTCTACCCCCGATATCACATTGACCTGCCTTTTTTTCTCTCTCCTTTCTTGCAAGTTCGAGTACCAACAGTGGGTACCGCCTCACGCTTCTTTGTCAGCGATATCCTCCGACGTGGAATTGGATGGACGTGAATCAGAACTTAGAGATAGCAGCAGTCTTTCTTGTACCCGTACGTCGTAGTCGCCCTACAGAGCTTGGTCCAGTTCGCTTGTCCGCTCGTCTCAGTGTTTCCGCCGTTTGACCACGGCCGGTCTCCACATATTGCAGCCCCTTTACCCTCGCACGATCAGTTTTCGTCTGGATCGATCAACGGAGACAAACACCTGTGTTGGAATCCGCGCCGTTCCAAACAGTCGCGTGTACTGATCCATATCAAGCGAACGTCCACGAACGGAGTCCGGGTCGAGTAGCCCAGTGCGGAGGTCGTGTATGAAACCGATGGAGGAAATGATGAGGGCAGCGGCGCGAGGCAGTTGGGATCCGTGGTCGGGAGTGGGATCGTTCCTTCGCGAGCGCCGTCAGGATCGACGTACAGTCGAAAGGGAGGTAAGACGAACTCGAGTACGAGGAATGGGTTGAGGGCGATGACCACTGGATCGCTGTGCGACAAGTCGCTCTTGTACATGGGGGGGTTCATATTGCGGCATGGTTCGACGGCGACGAGAAACCGTGGACGCCATCCGTAGAAATGATGAAGAGGAAGAAGACTTACTTTGCGCGTGATACAGCCCACTGCTCGAGACGTTCCTGAAGAGCGTGTGGTTGCAGCATGTTCTTCGTCATCTTACAAATCTCATAGGGCAGTTAGGTATCGCTTGCAGATGTCCTCGAGAGGGGAATAAGCAGCTTCGGGAGGGCATCCTGGTTTGCAAACGTCGATCCTCGGATTTGGGTGTGTGAATAGAACTCTGTAGAGGTCATTGAGGGAGAGAGAGAGACTGGCAAGTCCTTATGACACAGTGACCGGACTAATCAAGCTGCATTGATCGTGGTTGGACGCAAGCGACACCTTGCCAATCACTGTGAATAGTAAATGCAATTTAATTCAGTGTAAAATTCAATGTATTCTACTAGGGAATTTCAGTGGATAAATGCGATGAATTTCAGTGATTGTGTGCCGAACATTCAGTGGATAAATGCACTGATCCGGCATCTACCCCCTCTGAATTTCATTGTATTTTTGCACTGAATTTCAGTGATCAACAGCAGAAAATTATAATCACACAGTATTTACTCATATTTTGCCAAGGACGAGAATCGAACACACGACTTCAATCAAAGATGGAAACTATATACCAGAGGAATTTATCCATTAGACTAGACAGCCTCAACAATATTGGATGTCACCAGGTATATACAACCACATTTATACCCATTTGGTGAATTGCCCAACTTGGTCCCTGGTGTGGCGGACATGTACGGGCTGTGTGAAGCAGTCCGAGACTTTCAGTGATAGTACACATATCACTTAAATTCATTGCATATAAACTCACTGAAATTCAGTGAGTATGCAACAAATCAGTGAGTCACTGAAACTCATTGTATAATCCATTCACTGAAATTCAATGGCTGGGAGAGGATTCAGTGACTCAATGAAATTAATTACATAGATATCCAGTGGGTTTTCCACTGAATTTCCGCCAACCATTGTATAATCCACTGAAAAGAACTGTATTTACTATTCACTGTGCAATCGCTCTGATCTTAACGAGTCTACCTTCGTGAGTCCTACTCATTTTCGGGAAAACTCACCTTTACATGTTAGATGGACTGATCGAAAATGACGTAGGCGAACTGATCGATGCTATCGATGCGCCAAAAGGGATGTTTTTCGTTGCCGGAAGTACGCCCCGCTTACGAAGTCCCCAGAGGGCGCGACTTTGGTGAGTTGGGAGTTAACAGGGCCGCACGAGTACCATGCTATCTGAGTATCTTGAAACAGCTCTCGGGACGGACGCCGAGTAGAGTTCTCGCAAGACCGAATGTACGTCTATTGGGAACACCACAGCACTACTTGGACAACTTGAAACTATCCGATAAACACACACTAACCCCAACAAATGATTCTGAGCACGACGGCAGAAGAATTGGCGATGTTTCATGCCCTTGTTGGTAATGGGAGGAGAGAGGGCTCGTGCGCAAGTGTATGTACCGTAGGGAAAGCCCTGCATCGGTGATTGTAAGCATGACGGGGGACCGTAAGAAACGTTGACATACATTGTCGTGTGCGACACAGTATTGCCCCCTCGCCTGATCGAAGTCATCCGCTCCAGCACAGCACACATTTTCGGACGTCCCTCGGGATCCCGGTCCGTAAGTGCTCTGGATATCTCGAGAAGTATCGTGCGATCTGCGGAGGGACGACAGCCATCACACAAGTCTTCTAACGTCCTGCCGCAGCTCCACAGATCGGCCAAGATTGGTTTGTACTGTCCCTCGCGAACTTCCGGAGCGATATAATCTTCTGTACCGACAACCCCTCTGTACATAGCATCTGGGCTCCGGACAAGAATGGAAACACTGAAGTCGATAATGGACAGACGTCCTCCTTCTGGCGGGATGATGATGTTGCGCGGCTTCAAGTCCATGTGGGCAACGTTATGCTCGTGCATGAACGCGACCGCTTCGACGAGCTGCAGCGCTACAGACCACAGTTGTTCA
>JBBPRF010000686.1:0-17109 GCA_038092875.1 Lanmaoa pseudosensibilis | reverse complement strand
AGTACTAATATATACCCAATACCCATATTATTATCAAAGTCCAAAAACTGTTCCAATGGTGTTGCTGTTTTAAAAGTGGTGTATCTCAATAGCCCCTGACCTGGGTCACATGACCCAGTGACATAATTTGTAGCCAGGGGTTTGTACATTATTTGTCTCCACCAAAGCTAAGTGAAATTCCCACAAGTGATTGTGGGATGCTTTGCGCCCTGGTTTGGAGTTAGGAATTGGAACACTTTTTGGAGTCACTGTAGGTGTTGGGAACCGAAGAAAGAAGGCACATACACTAACACGGACTTCCCTGCTCCAACTGATCCCACAGTAATAGATTCACAATATAAGCAATGGTACCCCCCAAAACAGCCATAAACCACACCTTTTTCGTGTAGTCATAAAAACATATTCTCATCACCTCTCCATTGGGTGAATACCTCAGTTTTAGGTAGCCACATGCACATGCCTTCTTGATACAAGTGAAGCATGTCAATGTGGTGATTCCAACTGGAATTCAAGGGATCTAGCCATAGCAAGAGTTCATTCAACTTGGTCTCTGGTAACAAGAAAGTGTAAGTGGAGTTTAGCATGATAGAAGTATGATGAATATAGAGAGACCCTTGCTCACCAGGGGACTCCCAGATGTCTTGGCCAAACACATCATAAGAAGGATAGGGACTTTAAGATGGCTATGGAAACAAAGAGTCAACGATCACTCACAGGCTAGATGGGGTATGACAAGGAAAATAAAGTCTGTGAGACAGCTGTGAGGGCGGGGATTGCATGATGACTCACAGACTATACAGGATGCGCCAAGGCAGATATAGTCTGTGAGATGGCTGTGAGCAGGGCATCGACAATCACTCACATCCTAGATGGGGTGTGACAAATAAGATGTTGTGAAACGATTATAAGCAGGGCATTAACAATCACTTACGTCCTAGATAAGGTGTGACAAGGATGATGGAGTCTGAGCAGTTGTGAAAGGAGGACAATGACAATGACTCACAGACTAGATGGGATGTGACAAGGCAAATACAGTCTATGAGACAGCTATGGAAGCAGATATTCGATGATCACTCACATCCTAGATGGAAAGCGAGAAAGACAACTGTCTGTAAGGCGACTGTAAAAGCAGGGATTCAAAGATCACTCATGTCCTAGATGGGGTGCGACAAGGAAGATACAGTCTGTGAGACGGCTGTCAGCAGGGCATTGAGGATCACTTATATCCTAAATGGGGCGCAACAGAGAAGATACAGTCTGTGAGACAGCTATGAGCAGGGCATCGACAATCACTCATGTCCTGGATAAGATGTAACAAGGACAATAAGGTCTGAGACAATTGTGAAAGAAGAACATTGACAATTACTCACAGACTAGATGGGATGCGACAAGGCAGATACAGTCTGTGAGATGGCTATGGAAGCAGGTATTCGACAATGACTCACATCCTAAACAGAAAGCGAGAAAGATAAAACCGTCTGTAAGGTGGCTGTGAAAGCGGTGACTTGAAGATCACTCACATCCTAGATGGGATGCGACAAGGAAGATACAGTCTGTGAGACGGCTGTTAGCAGGGCATTGAGGATCACTCACATCCTAAATGGGCCACGACAGAGAGGATACAGTCCATAAGATGGCTATTGGCAGGGAATCGACGATCACTCACATTCTAGATAGGGTGTGGCAAGGATGATAAAGTCTGAGACAGCTGCAGAAAGAGAATGTTGATGATTACTCATGGACTGGATTGGATGCAACAAGGCATATACACTCTGTCAAATAGTTGTGAAAGCAGGTATTCAATGATGACTCATGTCCTAGACGGAAAGTGAGAAGAACAAAACTGTCTGTGAGGTGGCTGTGGAAGCGGGGGGCCCAAAGGTCACTCACGGACTACATGGGATGCAACAAAGCAGATACAGTCTGTGAGACGGCTGTGAAAGGCGGGCGTTGGTGATCACTCACGACCTAGATGGGGTGCGACAAGGAAGATAGTTAGTGAAGCGACTGTGAAAGAGGTATTAGACGATGACTCACGGACTAGACGGCATGCAACAAGGCAGATACAGTCTGTGAAACAGTTGTGAAGGCAGGGAGTCAATGATCACTCACTTGCTAGTTGGGATGCATTAATATGCGACAAGGAAGATATGGTCTGTCAGACAGCTGCGAAAGGAGGGCGTCAGTGATCACTCACAATCTAGATGGGACAATAAGGAAGATAGTGTTACGATTCGTCTTGGACTACCCTTTTTCTTTCCTAATCGTCATTAGCTATACGCTGTATTCCTACGAGTCGCTCGTTCGACTCCCGCCTCGTACGCTTTCCTTTCACTTCGTCTCACGTGACCTTATCCAGTTGGCAACTGCCGTTTCTATCACATGACTCCGCAGTCCGCAGTCATGACGCCATCGACTGCGCATTTCATTTCCGCTTTCATATTTGTAATTCTAATGACGCGTCGCTTTCTCATTGGCTACCATTATCATGCAATGCGTCACCCTTTTCCACTTACCATTCTTAGTTATCTTTTCTCATGGTCCGTGCGCGGACTCCCTACGTATAAATACCTGCGCTCTCGCAGTAGAGATCCCTAGCTTAGACCTCCCTTGTCTTACCTAGAAATCTCTGCAATCAACAAGGTCCTTGTACCTCCGTCCCTTCGTCCCTTGTCTTCTCGCCCGCTACATGTTCGTCTTTACGACCGTAGATCCCTTGAACCTGAGGACGGTCGGTATTGCCTCTGCGCATCCGTACTCCGTGCCTACGTCGTCACTTCGTGCTCGATCACTGGACGACTCACTTCGCCACTAGGTCACATCACATGCCAGTGGATTCCCCCGCGCCACGTGATCGCTTACGCGTCCGTGGAATACCTTCGAACACTCGACACTTAGGACCTCCCTACGCCTTCAAGGGCTACGTCCGATCCTACCCGGGTCGAGCGTAACACTTTCCATTCTCTGTACTTACAATATAATACATAGCCTGAGAGATCCGTTACACTACGCAATGACTCTTATTGCATATACACATGATCCTTTTGTTCTCAACCCTTCATTCTCTCTATTACCCTTTTTGCTTGAATACTTATAGCCACAAGTATATAGTTTCTTGCCGTTGTTACGCTCGACCTGGGTAGGATCGGACGTAGCCCTGAAAGGCATAGGGAGGTCCTAAGTGTCGAGGGTTCTAATGTATTCCATGGACGCATAAGCAATCACGTGGCACGGGGGAATCCACTGGCACGTGAAGTGACCAAGTGGCGAAGTGAGTCGTCCAGCGATTGAGCGCAAAGTAACGACGTAGGCACAGGGTACGGATGCGCGAAGGCAATACCGACCGTCCTCAGGTTCAGGAGATCTATGGTCGTAAAGATGAACGCGTAGCGGGCGAAGAGAGACAAGGGACGAAGGGCGTGAAGAACAAGGACCTAGTCGATTGCAGAGATGCTAAGGTAAAACAAGGGAGGTCTAAGCTAAGGATCTCTGCTGCGAGAGTGCAGGTATTTATATGTAAGGAGTCCGCGCACGGACCATGAGAAAAGATGGCTAAGAATGGTAAGTGGAAAAGGGTGACACATCGTACGATAACAGTAGCCAATGAGAAGGCGACACGTCATTAGAATTACAAATAGGAAAGCGGAAATGAAATGCGCAGTTGATGGCGTCATAACTGCGGACTGCAGAGTCACGTGATAGAAACGGCAATAGCTGACTGGATAAAGTCACATGAGATGAGGTGAAAAGAAAGCGTACGAGGCAGGAGTCGAATGAGCGACTTGTATGAATACAGCGTATAGCTAATGGGATTAGGAAAAGAAAAGGTAGTCCAGGATGAATCGTAACATTACCCCCTCGTTACTGTCGAAGTCCCACTGAGACTAAGTCATGGAGAACCAGTCATGTTGGTGTAAGCCACGTCATTGAAGGGGTCGTTGTCTACATAGACGTCGTCGAGATGCTCAGTGTCGATAGGCGGAGGGATAGGGATAGGACGAGAGCGTCCTGATGAGCGATGCGATCTATTTGATCCCCGGGAGCTGTTAGAGGAAGTCCGCGTATGGGAGCGAAAGGACCGGTGTGAGGAAGAAGAAGAAGAGGATGGAGTCGTGTGGTCGCGGCGTCGCCAGATGCAGACGTCTGCGTGATGCCCAGGTGCTTGTCATCCACATTGGGAACACCAGTGGTTCCAGCATTGGGTTTGGTTGTGGCCAGGGGCGAAGGCGAGGCAGAAGGGGCAGCGGTATGCCGGACAGTTGCATTTCATATGTCCCAGGCTGCGACATTGGAAGCACGCTTGAGGATAGTGTGGGTCAGACGGGGCGAGAGGAGAGGGATGGAAGTTGCAGGTTTCAATGCAGTGCAGTGCTTCCTGCGTATGTACGTCAAGAGGGGAGGATGAGGCGGACGGTGTGGAGGGTTCGCGTGGTTCGTGCTCTAGGTACATGGGGTCGATATGTTCGACCAGGGGTTCTTCTTCTTCAGGGATGACAGCAGGGTGCATGGGTTCCAGGGGGTTCGCAATGGGTAGATGACGGCCGACACGAATGGCAGCCTCATGGCCAGCAGAGATGGCCATGGCTTGTTCACGAGCATTGATAAGTGTGGCTAAGTCTTCGGTGAGGGGGCGGACACGAGAGGCAAGGTCTAAAAGGTAACGGTCGATGTCAACCAGGAAGGGAAGCATATCTAACTGGTACATGGCGATGTATAATTGGGCTTGGACATTGCGAGCGTCATCGAGGATGAAGCGATCCCGAAGAGTGACTTCGGCACAGGAGGAAGGGACGCTGGCGTGCATGATAATGGTTTCGTTCTGTAAGTAAGCACCGTAAAGTGCATTGAGGGGAGAGCCGGTGTCGAGGAAGTGTTCAATGTGAGAGGCGATGCGAGGGTTGTGGAGGAGGACTGAAAGGAGGACGATATCATCACCGGTGGGAGGGTCTTTGCGGAGGCAGTTGGCGAAGAGGGGAATATCTACTGACACAACAGCATCCTGTAAAGTAGTGACAGATACTGGTGTAAGAGGGACAGGAGTAGGAGGAAGAGGTTGCTCAGCAGTTGGAGCATTGGTAGTAATATCCAAGGATGAAGTCGGGGAATAAGCTCGCTCAGAGGGAGGAGCAGAGCTGCAATAAGAAGGTGGAGGGCTAGGAATGGTGGCGTTGGCTTCGACGGGGGAGACATTCTGGAGTGGCGAGGAGATGATGGAGGAAACGATGGAAATAGAGACGGATGAAGAAGTTTCAATGGCCATTGGAGTGTTGATGGTGGAAGTGCTGTGTCAAGAGCGCTGGGGAGAAAAGACGGACAGGTGAAGCTTTTTATAAGCGGTTAAGGCGGAGTTGGCATGTTTCAAGTCCCGTTCAGGGACCCATGAGTCATCTTCGACGGTGTATCCTTTCCATCAGATCAGGAAGGAACAGGATCGTGGTGTTCCGCGGTGGTGTAAGATCCGGTCAATTTCGTATTCTTCTTCCCCAGCGATAAGGTCAGGTGGAGGTTTTGGGAAGTTCCATCTGTGGATGGCGTTCTCATGGTAGGGTGTAAGAAGAGAGGCATGGAAGACCGGATGGATCTTCCACGTTGTGGGAATTCAGAGTCTGTAGGTGATCAGGGATAGGACCTTTGTGATGGTAAAAGGTCCCTCGCATTTTGGGGCGAATTTGGGATTGACAATGGAGCGTTTGAGGTTGTGGGCTTCAAGCCATACTTTGTCTCCAAGCTTGAATGGTGTGAATTTCTGGCGGGTGCGGGCGGCCATAGTCTGACAGGCGAGTTCATGGGAGGCTAGGCCTTCATCACGGGCGGCAGTTAGTGATTTCAAGCGAGAAGCTACTGCGGGGAGAGAAGACTCGGCGATTACCGAGGGAAGGGCATGGGGTTCGTATCCCATCATGAGATAGAACAGCGATTGGTTGGTAACGGAATGGGGGCGGTGATTGTGAGCAAATTCGGCGTGGGAAATATTGTCAGCCCAGGAACCGGGGTTATTACCGCAGAAGATGCAGAGGTAAGTTTCAATTTCCTGGTTGACTCATTCCGTTTTGCCGTTGGTCTGAGGGTGGTACGCGGTGGAGAGGGAGAGGTCATAGTTTAGGATTTGGTCTAGTTCCTTTGCGAAGGCGGAGGCAAATTGTGGACTGCAGTCAGAGATGACCTTATTGTAGAGTCCGAAGTGGAGGTAGACTTTGTGAAAAAAGAGGGATGCTACTCCCTCAGTGGTGATGGATTTCTTCGTGGGGCAAAGAATCACCCCCTTAGTAAGCCCATGGTCTACCATGACCAGGAGGGAATCGAAGGAAGAAGACTCAGGAAGATCTGTGATAAGATCACATGAGATCTGCTGGAATGGGCAGGAGGCGGACAATTTGATCGGGGTGAGTGGGGGCACAGTAGGGTGTGTGTTGGACTTGTTTTGCTGGCACGTGGCGCAGCCTTCAACGTAACGACACACGTGGCTGGCAAGGCCAGGCCACCAGAACTCGGCGGAGACAAGTTGTTGGATTTTAAGGAAGCCGGGGTGGCCGGCAGTCTCGTGGTCATGGCAGCAGCGGAGAATAGACCTGTGTAAGTCCCTGGAGTCCGGAACGTATACGCGGCCTTTATACATCAGAACGGATCCTTCCATCTGCCAGTCGGAGAGATGGGAGCAGAAGGTGGCGGGGATGTCTTCATTAATAGACTGAAGGCGTTGAAGGACGAGGGGATCGCCAGCAGAAGCTGCGGCGACCTTGTCAGCGAGAGCGGTGTCAATTGTGCGGACGAAGATAGATGGGGGAAGGAGAGTGACGGCTTGGTTGTCGGAATCCGACCGGGGGAAGTGATCACAGCGGCAGGAGAGGGCATCAGGGCCCGCGAGGTGAGATCCGGGAACGTGGATCATTTTGAGATTGAAGTCCGCTAGGTCGAGAAGCCAGTGGGCTTGGCGGCAATTGAGGGCCTGTGGGGATCAGAAATACATCAGGTTCTTGTGATCAGTAAAAACCTGGACGGGAAATTGAGATCCATGGAGATAATGTCTCCACGACTTGAGGGCACGGATGACCGCGAGGAGTTCGCGATCATAGATGTCATAGTTGTGTTCCGCAGGGGACAGGGACTGCGACAGATAGGAGCAGGGGTGCCAATCTCCGTTGGAGTCGGCTTGCAGGAGAATACCTCCGGTGGTGTTCTGCAAGGTGTCGGTGGCAATGGCGAAGGGGGTGGCAAGATCCGGCATGTGTAATACCAGTTCAGAGAGGAAGAGGCGTTTCAGGGTGGTGAACGCTTCCTGACACATGGGGGTCCAGGACCAAGGGAGCAATTTTTTGGTGAGGTTGATCAGGGGACGAGCAATATTAGAATAGCTCGGGATAAAGCGGCGATAAAAATTAGCAAAGCCAAGGAAGGAGCGGACTTCCTTGACTGTCGTGGGTACGGGCCAAGAGGAGATACCCTCGAGTTTGACGGGGTCCATGGCGAGTTCGCCGGGTTTGACAATGAGGCCGAGGTAGTCAACCTCGGTGGTAGTGAATTTGCATTTCTCCAGTTTGAGATGGAGATTGAGTTCTGTCATATGTTGGAGGACATGCTTCATGCGTTCCTCGTGAGTTTTTTCATTAGGGGAGAAGATAAGAAGATCATCCATATAGATGACAAGCCAACCCTCTGCGATCATATCATGGAAGGAGTCGTTCATGAAGCGTTGGAAGGTGGCCGGAGAGTTGCAGAGGCTGAAGAACATTACCATGGGTTCGAAGAGTCCCTTGTGGGTAACAAACGCTGCTTTCCACTGATGGCCGTCTTTGATGCGAATGTTATTGTATCCCCAGCGGACATCGAACTTGGTGAAAACTTTGGCGTCCCTCAGCTTGTCGATGAGATCGGAGATTAAGGGCAGAGGGTAGGCGTCCTGAACGGTATGTTCATTGACGTAGCGATAGTCTTGGCATGGGCATAGTCCTCCATCCTTCTTTTTGACGAAGAAGAAGGGTGAGGCTTGGGGGGAGTTCGACGGGTGGATTTTTCCTGTGGCGAGGTTCTCGTCTAGGAAGGCTTCGGTGGCTGTTCGTTCTTCGGGGGTTAGGGGATAGAGTTTTCCTATCTTCGGGGCGAAACCTTCTTTGAGGTTTATCTCGTGGTCGTAGGGTCTAGAGGGAGGAACGTGGTCGGTCGCTTCTTTGGAGAAGACTGAGGCGAATTCGGAGTATACCGGGGGAAGTGTGGTTTTGGGTTTATCTTTCCCAGCGGAGATGGCGAGTTCTGTGGCTTGAGTAAGCCTGGCGACTTGGGCGGAACCAAGAGGAGTGTAGCGAGATCCGAACCAAATGGTCCGGTATAGGGCGCAGTTGCCCATGGCACGGGAGAGGAATTGGTTCTCTTCTTCCCATCCGTTGTAGGAGAAGAGTTTCTCCTGTTCGGTGGCAAAGACATTGACATGACAGGGAGGTGCCGGGGATGGTACCCAGTAATGGGTGTCGTGTCACTTGACATCGGCAACATGCGAGGTGTAGAGTTCTTTTGATTGATCAGATGATTCTGCGACGGAGATGGTTCGTTTGGTCCAATTTATCTGGGGATTTACGGCGGAGAGCCAGGGGGTTCCGAGAATGATGTTATCTTTGAGAGACATCAGGTGGAAAAGAACGTGGTGGGCGATTCCTTCTATATTAATAAAAAGGGTTACGCCGTGTTGGATGTTGCCACTTTTGTTGTAGGAGCTATCCGCGTTCCGGGCTCAAAGGGGTTCCTTGAGTTTTTCAATGGGGAAAGAGTTCTTCTTGGTGAAGTCCCAATCCATGCAGTTGATGCTTGCCCCATTGTCGATGAGGGCGCGGGTGTCGACGGCTTTAAGCATGTGCGAAGGTACGATGACTTGGATGGCGATTTCTATTGCCTTTGCTACAAGAGATGATACAGTTATACCACTACGAGGAGAAGGGGAGTCTGGCATCGAAGCAGATCCCTGATTCAAAAATCCGAAAGAAAGGATACACGACGAACATTTTCTTCATCGTCATCATCCTTTACTTCTTCGAGTTTCGGAAGCGTCTCTTCTTCTACCTTATTGACGCGTTTATTCTTTGGCTTTTCGGCGAAGGTGGAGCATTTGAGGGATGTGTGTCCTGGTTTATGGCAGTGGAAGCAGAGGCCTTCCTTGCGGCAATGTTGTCATTCTGCATCAGTCAGTTTGCTCACCTGGATGACGTCAACATCCATGGCATTAGGGTCTTTAGCAGGGGCAGAGGAGTTTCTAGGGGAGAAAGAAGAGTAACCGCCTGAGGGTTTCTTATTGACCTGGGTGATTTCATGGGTGCAGTCCCATTGAGCCTGGAAATGTACAGCTTTGTTGTACCAGGAATCGACAGTGATGGGAACGGTGTCCATTCCCATGATCTTGGTCATGAGTGCGGGGGGAATCCCGGAGGCGAAGTATCGGATCAGGACATTCTCATCCTTGATCTGGGTGAGGGCAACTTTGTTCTTGAACTCTGAAATGTAGTTCATCAGGGTGGTAGCGTGGGGTTCGTCCTTCTTAGGGATGATGTGGGTGGTGAAGAGCCAGGCAATGGCATTGCCGATGGTGTCGTGGTGTTCAAACACCTTTTTGAAGGCCATTTTGAAATCAGGGAAGGTCCCGAGGTTAGCCAGGGTCTGGGTCAGGGCGGTTTGGCGGAAAGTTCCAGCCCATGTGTGTGTGGATCCCTCCATCATATGCGAGAGGGCAAAGGCGACCTTCTTGGCGTTGGTGTTGTACACGTCGATGTTGACCAAAAGGTATGTTTCAACGGTGTTGAGCCATTCAACGGCTCAGTCATAGGATCCATCAAAGGCCTTGGGTGCTCTGAGGCAAAGTTCAACGGGTTTCGAGGACATGGTAGATTTCGGCGGTGGAGGATGTGGGGATGGGAGTTGAAAGAGAGGGGAACGCTGTACGGGAGTGGGAGATGGAGGTGTGGGCTCGCGAGGGATAGAGAGCGAGTGAGAGAGCTGATGGGATAACTGGGTGTCTTCAAGCGTTTCTTCCTGTGAGGGTAGGGTGAGGTCGGAAGTGAAGAGGTCAAAGGGACAGTCGTCCTCCTCAGTGGTATCCTCGGAGGTTGAGTCAGGCAGGGGTGCGGGGCGACGGGGTCGCCAACGAGGGTTGGAGGGGAGTCAGTGAGAAATGGTGGCGGCTTACATAGGAGTAACCGCTTAATGGAGAGCTTAGACCTTTTGTTACACTCGACCTGGGTAGGATCGGACGTAGCCCTGAAAGGCATAGGGAGGTCCTAAGTGTCGAGGGTTCTAATGTATTCCATGGACGCATAAGCAATCACGTGGCGCGGGGAAATCCACTGGCATGTGAAGTGACCAAGTGGCGAAGTGGGTCATCCAGCGATCGAGTGCAAAGTAATGACGTAGGCACGGGATACGGATGTGCAAAGGCAATACCGACCGTCCTCAGGTTCAGGAGATCTACGGTCGTAAAGACAAATGCGTAGCGGGCAAAGAGAGACAAGGGACGAAGGGCGTGAGGAACAAGGACCTAGTCAATTGCAGAGATGCATGGTAAGACAATGGAGGTCTAAGCTAAGGATCTCTGCTGTGAGAGTGCAGGTATTTATACATAAGGAGTCCGCGCATGGACCATGAGAAAAGATAGCTAAGAATGGCAAATGGAAAAGGGTGATGCGTCGTACGATAACAGTAGCCAATGAGAAGGCGATGTGTCACTAGAATTACAAATAGGAAAGCAGAAATGAAATGCGCAGTTGATGGTGTCATAACTGCGGACTGCAGAGTCATGTGATAGAAATGGCAATAGCCGACTGGATAAAGTCACATGAGATGAGGTGAAAAGAAAGCGTACGAGGCGGGAGTCGAATGAGCGACTCGTATGAATACAGCGTATAGCTAATGGGATTAGGAAAAGAAAAGGTAGTCCAGGATGAATCGTAACAGCCGTTTGAGCAATCACCTCAGTCCGTTTGCCCCGTGCATGACTGAGGTAAGCTTCCCCATACTGTAATGAGCCAAATCATACTTACTACGTACATAGTACATCTCTAGGTGAATATAGCTAGTCCGTTTGCCCCATGCACGACTGAGTACATCTCTAGCTGTGTGCTCTCATTGTCCTTCTCTCTTCATAGTTTCACAGGTTATGAGCCCTGCTGCTCTAAATTGAAACCAAAACCTGCCAATTGATCACTATGTCAGCCACCCCGGTTACCACCGACACGCTGCCAAGCAACGTACCAAAGCTTGATGTCAAAGGGACGAACTGGGCCATTTTTGCTTTTTGCTTCCAGGTAGCCGTCGAAGTGAAGGGGATGTGGACCCATTTTGATGGGACCTCTGTCCAGCCATCATACACCATGCCCTTGACAATCACACAGACTGAGGAAGTCAATAAATGGAAAAAGGACAAGGGCATATCGAAACATTCACTCACGCAGCACATCCCAGACTCAACTGTGCTGAAAATTCGCAAACTGGCCAGTGTTGAAGCCATGTGGTCAGAGATCGTACGTGAATATATGGAGAAAGGAGTATACACACAAACGGAACTGTGCACTCAGTTTCTCGAAATGAAAATGCCCCGTGGCAGAGATGTTCAACAGTTCCTTGATGAGCTGCAAACGAAATGCAAGGAATTAGCATCAGTTGGTGTCGATATCGATGAGAAGGATTACCGCTCAACCATCATCCGTTCCCTTCCAAATGCTCTTGCCAACTTCACATCCAGCCAACTTGCTGCAGCTCACTTATATGCATCCACAAAAACGATCGAGCCTGACACCTTGATTTCACTTATCAGTGAAGAGTCAGATCGACAAAAGACAAAGCACACCTCTCATAACGACACAAGAGATCATGACAAAGCGATGGCTGTAATGACAGCTCCCAGAGGAAGAGGACATGGTCGAGGCAACCGTCCTCCCCATGGCAATAGGCCAAGATGGCTGTGTTGGACCTGTGGATCAGACCAGCATCTAGCAGTGAAATGCAACCAAACATCAAAAGACAACAAGAAGACTGCAACGCACCAGACAGGTAGTGCGCATGCAGCTGTCCCTGACTCCGATGAGGAAGATGGGGTTTTCAGTGTCATTGAGGATGATGAATCCCTATCTGATTTGGAGACAGTTGAGTCAAGTGACAACAAAGAAGCAGGTGCTGGGTATCAGGCCCATGATGACGATGATGATTGGTTCTCAGTTGTCGGTGATGACAGTCCATGGGGCTGTGGATGGGATGATGAGGCACAGAGAATCGACGGCGATGATGCACTGGTCGACTATGCCTGCCCCTCAATCATTGCTGATGAAAACCCAGAAAACGAAGCAATGAAAGTCAGTGATCGCCCAAAAGAAGCATACCGCATTGAGCTATACAACTCAGGTACAACTCGACACATCACCCCCGAGCGTGATCAAATGATCAACATGCAACCGATCCCGCCCAAATCATTCACCACTGCGAATCAACAGAAGTTCGCCACTACAGGCATCAGCGATCTCGTCATCGAAATACCTAATGGACTAAATGTATCAAAACTGCGGCTAACAGAAGTCTTGTGCTCACCCGAAGTTGGGTACACCCTTGTGTCGATTGGCCGTCTTGATGAGATGGGCCTCGAGACAACATTCACAAAGAGTTTCTGCACAATTTGTGCTGCCGATGGAGAGATGATTGGGCGTATACCACAATTGGCCAAAGGATTGTACTGCGTGGTGCATGAGAGCGACCACGCGGCAGCTGCCGATGAACGAGTTACAGTAATGGAGTTACACTGGCGTCTGGGACACATCGCACCAGCCACTGCGCTCAAGCTAGCCAAAAAGGAATTGGTTAGTGGGTTGAAATATCAACTAGACAAAAATGAAAGCACTCACTGCGAAGTGTGCATCTATGGAAAGGCAATGCACAAACTGATAGCAAAAGCACAGCAGGGGCCGCGTGCTGAAGAACTTGGCAACATTGTGTACACTGATGTATGGGGACCAGCACCTGTTGCGACCATTGGTGGCTGTCATTACTACGTCACATTCACAGATGACCACACATGACTCACCCACATATACCTCCTGCGTCAGAAGAGCGACACTTTTGAGGCGTATCACAGATTTGAGACCTGGCTCAACTGCCAACTTGCTGCCAAAATTAAGCTACTCCACTCAGATCGAGGGGGAGAATATCAGGGAAGAGGTTTTGTCCTATACCTACAGCAGCAAGGCACCGTGCAGCACTTCACTGTGCACGATACCCTGCAGCATAACAGCATTGCCGAGCGCCTCAACCATACCATTCTGGAGCATGTATGAACACTCTTGCATGCTAGTGGCTTGCCACAACATCTCTGGGAGGAGGCAGCTTGCCACATCGTTTGGTTAAAAAATCACTTACCAATGAAAGTGCTCAATGGCAAGTCACCATACAAAATGGCCATGGGCCACGTGCTGGACTTGAGCGGTGTGCGAGAATGGGGATCTGTTGTCCATGTCAAAACTGGTCAAGGGATGAAGCTGGGAGGGTGAGTTGAGGCTGGGCAATGGATTGGCATTGATGACCACACAGAGTATGCATGTTGGGTCTACTGGCTGAAGACACGGTCTGTAACTGTGGAGTGTGAGGTCTTCTTCAACACTGCACCAAGTGCCATCGAGGGGGAGGGATTTATTCCATTGGACGACAGCACCTCAGCACAGCTGCCTAACCCCAGCACTGATGCACAACCGTCGCCTAAAGGCACCAATGTGCCACCTCATGTCCAACAGCTGAAGCCACAAGCCTCCATCAGCAAATCAGTCACGCCACCACTACTGGGACCTCCTGACGTACCTGAGTCATGCCCTCAGCATATACAAAAACCCAGTCAGCACATACTCAACATTATCAGTGGCAAGGCTGATTCTACCACCATTCCCTGTGGAATACAGGTTCCAGCCTCCATCCCAGATGATCCAGCACCCACCGAACCAGCCATTCTCAAGGCAGAAGGTGCAAGCAAGCAAATGCTAGCGGCTATCGACAAGAGGTATGACCAGGACTATGATGAGCGTGAACTAACCATGCTCGTCGAGCAAGGTACCACTGAAGCTGAGGCGCTCAAGCCAACCACCCTCGCCAACGCTTGCCGCCACCCGGATTGGCTGCAATGGAAACAAGGGATACAAGAGGAGCTGGACACACTCGGGAAAGCAGGTACCTGGGAGCTTGTTGATCTCCCAGTAGGTGCAAATTTAATAGGGTCAAAGTGGGTATTCCACGCGAAAAAAGATGCCGCCGGAAACATTGTATGCTACAAGGCCTGCCTCGTTGCCCAAGGATTCTCACAAGTCCTAGGCATCAACTACTTCAACATTTACGCATCCGTCACCAAACTCACCTCAATCCGCACTGTCCTCGCTTTCGCTGCTCAACAAGACCTTGAGCTCCATCAAATCAACATCAAAGGCACATACTTAAATGGCAAATTAAATAAAGATGAGGTAATCTACATGCAGCAACCGCCTGGATACACTGATCCCCACCACCCACACCACGTATGTCACCTACACAAGACGTTATATGGCCTGAAGCAGAGCCGACGTCGATGGTACCAGCAGTTGGTCAAGATATTGGTGGTAAAGCTGTTTTTTAGGTAGTGCGAAGTTGATCAAGCTGTTTTCGTCAAATGAACAGCAGATATGGTGACCATCATCACCATACATGTTGACAACTGCACAATCGTGGCCACCACACTAGAACTCATCAATGATGTCAAGACGCAGCTCAGCTGTTTCATTGAGGTGACTGACCTTGGTGAGCTGCATTGGCTCCTTGGCATTGAAGTCACATGCGACCGCACTGAGTGAATGCTCACCCTCTCGCAGACAACATATATCAAGTCAATCCTTAGGCATTTCAACTTCGATGAGTTGAAGCCAATCTTGACGCCTATGGACCCAAGTAGCAAACTCAGTGTCACCCAGTCCCCCTTGACTGCCACTGAATATGCTGCAATGAGTCACATACCATACCAGGAAGCAGTTGGTTCACTCATGTACACAGCACTTGGCATGAGGCCAGACATTTCATATGCCGTTTCCCAGGTATCCCGTTTTTCAACAAACTACAGACAAGCGCATTGGGACGCAGTAAAGCGTGTCTACCGCTATTTGTCAGGAATGAAAGGGCTGCACCTTACATATGGAGGGGGAGAAAAGCCTCTCAAAGGTTACACAGATGCGGACGGCAGTATGATCAAAGACTGCCATGCTGTATCTGGCTACACTTTCCTTATTGATGGCAGGGCTGTGTCATGGAGCTCGAAGTGACAAGAGATTGTCTCGTTGTCTACCACCAAGAGCAAATATGTTGGCATGACACATGCTGCCAAAGAAGCCCTCTGGCTTCGCTCCCTCATATCCGAGACCTTCATCCCCATTCCTGAGCCAACCACCCTCTATTCAGATAACCAGTCGGCCATTGTGCTTGCCAAAGATCACCAATACCATGCATGCACCAAACACATTGACATGCATTTTCACTTCATCCGATGGATCATCGATGACAGCAAAATACAACTCATATTTTGTCCAACAGGCAAAATGGTTGCTAACACATTCACCAAAGCGCTCCCCTCACCAAAAGTCAAACATTTTGCCACCAAACTTGGACTATGTGCAGCTTGAGGGGGAGTGTCGGATTACGCAAGCATGCCTGCTGCCGAATCTGGTGGCTACATTTTTTGGAACACAAAGTATGCTCTCCATTTTCTGTACTTATAATATGATACATAGCCTAAGAGATCCATTACACTATGTGATGACTTTTATTGCATATACACATGATCCTTTTGTTCTCAACCCTTCATTCTCTCTATTACCCCTTTTGCTCAAATACTTATAGCCACAAGTATATAGTTTCTCGCTGTCTGAGCAATCACCTCAGTCTGTTTGCCCCACACACAACTGAGGTAAGCTTCCTCATACTGTAATGAGCCAAATCATACTTACTACGTACATAGTACATCTCTCGGTGAATATAGCTAGTCCGTTTGCCCCACACACGACTGAATACATCTCTAGCCGCGCACTCTCATCGTCCTTCTCTCTTCATAGTTTCACATCTGCTCCAGAGTAGGCTTCCTTTAGATTTTTCAGAAGTGACTCTTCTAAGGGTGAGCTTGCAGATCCAGCAAATATGAAGTCCTTTATTGAGGGTGAGAATGCTCCCGGAAGGTCCAGATTGTCTTCTGAGGGTTCCAGAATGTGTTCTGGGACTTGTGCTCCCTCTCTGTGATTTTCTCATCTTGCAGCCTCTTCCTCTAGGGTATGCTCATACTCCCTGTTTTTGTTTGCTGCTTGTTCTTGATGATTGCTCTGTCTTACAGGTGGAGCTGGAGCTGGAGCTGGAGCTGGAGCAGGAACTGGAGCTGGAGCTAGGGCAGGAACTGGAGCTGGAGCTGGAGCTGGAGCAGGAATAGGATCAGGAACAGGAGCAGGGGCAGGAACAAGAGCTTCATTTAATTGAAGTTGGTCCAGATGCTCAGCAAGTTCCTCAATTCCAGGGCTAGCAGGGCGTTCCGGAATGTCTTCCAGTTCTGGAGCTTCTGGAACATCTCTCACTGGTCCGGAATTGGGTAGAGGTGGACAGTCATTATCATCATGGTCATGTTCTAGTTGATGGAGATGCTCTGGAAGTAGACCCTCCCACTGTCCCTCAACAGTAGGGGCATTCCATGGAGCAGATTCAACATTTGAGATTGTTCCAGATTCATCAAAAATGACATGATGACTGAAGATGATGGTTCAACGCTCAATGTCAAGGAGTTTGTAGGCTTGTTGCCCATAGGTGTACCCTATCATGATGCACTTCTTTCTGTGTGGTTGGAATTTTTCCCCCCACTGCTCCTTTGGTGTATAGGCATAGGCAGGACATCCAAAGGGGCGGAAGAGAGTCAGATCAACCTGGCAATTGAAGAAAACCTGATAGGGGACCTTGCCATCTAGTCCAGTGGTTGGGCTCCATGCAGAAACATAAGCAGCAGTAGACATGGCATCAGCCCAGAAAGATTTTGGGAGTTTGGATTCCTCCAGCATGGTGTTGGCAAGTGTGGCTAGTGTTTGATTCATGCATTCTGCCAAACCATTT
>JBBPRF010000685.1:0-17120 GCA_038092875.1 Lanmaoa pseudosensibilis | reverse complement strand
CTGGAAGCCGCGCCATCAGCACCAAAACTTTTTCGAGCTAAATTGCGCTATGAGTTCAGCGAGTGCAACGTTATAGGAAGTACTTGCAAGAAACTCTCTATCGTTGATTGTGCCATGGAGGTTGTCCATAGCGTCTGCGAACGCAGGCTGCGCAGCGTATGGGAGAAGCGTAAACAATATGCACGGTAACGGCGCAAAGACTCACCAAGTCGTTGGCGCTGAGAGGCGAACCACGAAGAGCGATTTGCTCGAGGTCATGTATACTCCTGCCAGGGAGATGTGTGACCGAGGCGGCACTATTTATGCTGGATTGTACTCGAGAGAGTAGCAGCTGCAGCGCACTCTGCACCATTTTTCCGCCTCCGTGAAGACCCTTGGATTGCGCTCGCTGCATTGATATTGGTTTGCGGTAGGAGTCAGCTTGTAATGAACTAGCGAGAGCGGTCCAGGAGAAGTTGAACACCAAGGTTGAACCTTGCGTGCGGAACCACTCTCCGGAATTATTGGGTGAGTGCCAATGGAGTGAAATGGCATTCTGGAATCAGAATGATTAATCGGTCCGAGCGTGTGCCAAACAAGTTCGTATCACGCCGGTTTGCGCTGATCCAGGTCGCAAGACCAAGCTGGTTGCATCCGAGTGGAAATAGTAACCGTCTCCCAATGCTCATAGGGCGAGCAAGTATTACCATACCAAGTTTTTGTCGAGCTGGCGCTCATTAGCCATTGACAGCCTACACTGTTACGAGCACCTGGAAATGGAGAGTGGAGTCGCACTGAGGCAAGCGTGGCATATAATTCAAAGCGCCTGTTTTAGTTCATTCAATTATACGGCCAAATCACATTTACTTTCATGCATATCTTCGGCCAATTAGATTCTTAGAGAACTGCGTGATTGGCCATTAACATTGTCGGGGTGTCTCTACGGACAAGTTCGTCAGTCACAATCGCACCTGCACCAAGTTTGAATGATGAAGTAGATTTCTCGTCCGGAATTGATTGTAACGTGGTGGAGGCGGGATCTGGCCCACAAAAGACAAAATACTATCACAGGCACAGATCCCGTCTAGTGACCACAGTAATTAGAATACGTACGAAAAAGTCCCATGATAGTCGTCAGGAATAGATGAGATAGCTGGAAATTCTACATGACTACGCAACACGAGTTTTGCTGCAGAACACATTTTAATCGAGGATTAACAACGATGGGTGTCGAAGCACAAACCTTCTTTGCTGTCTTATAGAACATCTTACTCTGCGAGGACAGTGCATTGGAGCGCTCAACCAAGTTGTCTAGCTTCTCGCCCCGTTGAAGGACGGACTCGATCGTCTTGTGCTGAAAGACCGGTGTCAGAAAACTCAGCATTGAGATTCACCAATCTAAGCATACCAATACGATCTTTGTCTCATCTAATTCCTGTTGCACTCTCATGATGGTATCCGCTTGCCGTGGGTCCTGATATTTGGTGAGGTATGTCTGGATCTCGGGGAACGAAATTGCCGAAGGGTTGGAGAAGGCGGACTGAGGGACTTTGGCGATGAATTCATCCAGAATCTTGGTCAAGAGAGAGAATGCGGGGCGAACGGGGTACTCCTGGTCGGTTATTATGATGGCTGTAACACAAATGTGATACGTATCCAGCGGGTGTTAGTCAGGATGGGCGAGAAGTGGCAGCTGACCGACCTGCAAGTTGTTCCGCTCCACCACGGTTGAATACATGGGCTGTGTAATTGTTCTCTTGCACGCTCTGACGTTGACCCTGCGCCGTTCTATCGACTACGGTCTTGGTGAAGAACGTCAGGAACTCGTTAATGGAGCCTCTCTGGTAGAAAGAGAAACTCGAGACGTCCGAGGCCGTGCTCAGGACCGTACCCGGTGATCCTGGAGGCGCAAGGACGACAGAAATTGAGAAGATCTTCATAGTCGAGATGGGGGTTGGAGAAAGAGTTGGGATCGGCAAGTCGCGTATGTACCACAGCTTGGCAACCGCCAAATGCGCCGCATCCCGGTATGCCTTTGGCTGCGGCTGGTCTCTGGATAACCTCCCTCTGGCTTGTCATATACGCCGTAAAATATTCTTCTAGACGACAGAAATTCTTACTACCGTTCTCGCAAAACCGCAAACCGACCACTGAGGTCACCGTGAAGCATTTGAATATACGCCTCAAGACAGAGGCTTTCAATGCCCTCCATGACAAGTTATCCACCTGGCTGTCTCCAAATAAGTCTCGGATCTTGAGGCGGATCCTCCTGCGGTTGTATGATCTGGGCAGCCTCGTTGGTGTCATTGGGATGCTGCTTGGGTTCTGCCTACTGTTCATCACCACCGCGTCCTTATTTTCAGAGATTCTGCGCACTGGACGGGACGGTCAGCACGGTGTCAGCACAGTCACGAAGCGGGGGCTAGACTACGCCAATGATACTACTCCATCCGTTGCATCCGCGTCCGATACGCTGAGGATAAACCCAATTGTAAGCGTTTCGTTGAGGTTTGAAGTGGTCAAACAGCGGGCACAGCTCAAATTCATTAGATACCAGGGTTGACTGTTCCTCTCAGTCATTTACCCTTGATTCTCGTGGCGTTGGCCGTCAGCCAAATTGTTCATGAAGCCGGCCATGCCATCACCGCAGCACTGTAGGTAAATTGGCAATGTTCAGGATAGTAAGAAATTGACATCGCAGACAGCCACCGTATACCAATGCTTTCCTGTGGAGTTTCTGTCACGCTTCTCTTGCCGTCCGCGTTCGTTACTCTCCCCGCTACCTGGCTTGAGAAGCTCCCTCCTCGTGACCGCTTGCAAATCGTGTCCGGGGGGTGTTTCCACAACCTCGTACTCTTGTGTTTGTTGTTCTCCGCAGCTTGGTCAGGGGCAGGCCTCCTGCCTACTTGGATCCTCTTCCAGGATATTTCTGCTCTGGGAAGGCTCGTAGTTAGCGTCGACTACGTCAGTGATCCCGCTTTCATAGCGGTTCACGTACTGAGTGGTTGTAGGATTCGCCATTGGCGATACACCTCCCTGTTGGTACTCTGATCACCAAGATGGATGATTCCCCGATGGCTTCTGTGTCGTCTGAGGATCCTTGGGATCACTACCTGCTTTCCCCTTCTTCGGACTCTGTGCGGGGTTGGTGTACCAACAACACTCTTCTAAACAAAGTATCCAGTGAGTGGGCCAAGTATGTTGTCGGGTCGGTCGGTTTCTTATTCTCTACGAAAGCCCAGGCATGTACCAGCACTGGTTCATACTCCTGTTTTGTATCCCCGGTGGATGAAACTATACAGTACGAATTAGATCCTGTCCACATATTCACAAACAACTTGGCACGGTGCAACTCTTCCACGGAATGCTCGTCGTTTTCGTCCTGCGTGGTACCTCGTCGTGATGAACAGCTCGTACGGATCTCGGTCCTGAGGAACCTTGTGGGTACAAGCATAGAGGACATGCTTGTTTGGAAGGGTCCAAAGGAGGAGATTTGGGAGCAAGGTGCGTGGATGCTGCTGAGCCGTTACGAATACGTTGAGACAGTCTTTCCCTTGCTTAGTGCAAGTTAGTCATTTGCGCTCCCGCTTTTCTCTCGTATCATCCAAGCTTCCAAAACTCGCTTCTGCTTTCTTCGAGTGCGTGGTGTTTGTTGTGATTCTCGGCACAAGATATTTGACAAGACTTCATAACAGATATATGAAGATTGCGAATCTTTCCCTCTACCTCGTAAACATGCTCCCGATCACGGCATTAGACGGATATCAATCACTCGTCGCATTATTGCAGCTCTTCTACGGTCCGGTTAGCGATGGCTTGCAGAGTGTCGATCTTGAGGCTCTCAACAGCACAACACGGTCAAGTCGGGAGGGGAGTGTGCAGAGAGCATGCAGGACGTTCCTTAGTCTCTTAGCGTTCCTTTTGATAGCGCTGTGTGGACTCCTGGGTACCATTAGTTGGGCAAAGAAATAACATGACCTGCTTCTCAGGGATGGAGCGATTATCACAACAAGATGTCACATCGCTGCTGTGAAAGGAACCTCGTGCAACACCATGACCGAGCAAGTGAGGCTTGATTTGGGCTTGATAGTACTCGACGAACTGCTTGAACCAGCTCATCTCCAGGTAACGTTACTTGACGCTAGCTCATTTTTCATTCAATCAAATTCGAACGTTTAACAGTGGTTCACCGTTTGACCTACCCAGCATCCGCGACAGCGCCAAAAGCATTCAGGAAATACGGCAATCTGACAGACGTAGGAGGAGTTACATTGCGAAATTCTGGTCGAGTCTCTGTTGCATAATCTGACTCGTGCATACAATGCATGGGCATACGAACATGATGATCTGTGCTGTTGCGCATCGAGGTCCTCGGCTTCCTCATGCGCTCACCCCCTCATGAATTGCGAGAAAAAGCATATCAAACAGCTGAGTGATAGTTTACTTCTTCTTTACTGGCTGGGCCAAGTCCACAACACTCAAGCCTAGAAGTGCGGCCATCGTCAGCCGTAGTCCTAGAAACACGACAAGGGGCGCGCAGGCGTACCTGGAGGAAGGCTCTGCTTGAGCTTCTCAGCCTTCTCTGGGTCGTCGATGGAGAGGGTGTAAAGATATCTTGAGCACCGAACTTTGAACTTGGTCTGAGCCTTGCCGGTGGGCGTTTTTGCAGCAACCTTCTTTATCCGGGCCTCTGTAAATGGGTAGAAGGAGAGGTGTAGTATGCGCAGGGAAAGCACAGGAATCAATGTGTGTTGCTCAAACCGTGAAGGTACTCTAGCACTCACGCGTGGCATCCTTCCGCCGCGCAATCTCGATGAATTGTTTGATATCCCGGATTTCCTTAGGCTGCGTACAACGTCAAGACGCACCCAATGAATTATACAAAAATGCTGCGTACCATGGCGAATGAGGTTTTGACGTTTCCGATGTCCTATCTTCGACAGTACGCTTCAATTGAGTGGATAAGTGGCTGAACTCTAAACTACTAGTTTTGCGGGAGTTTCCGGGACCACGAGCCGCTCTGCGATGTATGTAACTCAGGTTATAAATTACAAGAATGCAAAGGTCACAAAAATTCCATTAATCGATGCATCCTGGATCCACCCTCGCTTGCTGTCCTGTTATGCACTGGTTGTGCTCACTGCTCACCACTGTTCTTCTTGATTTTCCAGAGGTTGATGTTACCCATGTCAGCGAGATAACCAAGGATTCGTAGCTCAACGTTCAAATATCCGCAGTGAGTAGTATTTCAATCAATGCATGTCCACTGCATGTCGAATATCCAGTGGAGACGCAAGACCTCGTGTCTCCCACAGTGGATAGAGGGCCGACCCATCCGCACCGTGACAAGTGGCTCGTCCCAAGCATTCACATCTGCCCTTCGTACTCCACATACCTTTCAGACAAGTGCATAGTCGCCATTTTACTTCGTTGTCCCGCACACATTACTGATAACGCTTGGCGATACAGCGGGCGAAGGTCTCTCGCTCTTGTAGCCCAAGCACCCATTGCCAGTGTTGTTGGAGTCACTGCACGTGCCAACGGTGGCTTTACTCGGTGGGACGATGCCCAACCTGGTCTCCTCCTCAAAGCGTGGGGTCAAACGGGAACTCATCCACCCCATTTTTTTGCTCTGAGATGACCCATTAAATGATTCAGGAGATTTATCCGGGACACTATTAGGCCTGGGCCATCTGGCTATGACCTGTCGGTACAGTCTACTTTGTGTCTACGTGGATACGTCTGTTGACCGGCACACGTCCATTCCAGGTGGTACAATGATTCCCCGCCATGGTACCGCTTGACGAGGATGGCGAAGAAGATCGTTTTGATTCGGTGAGTGTAGTTTTTATTCGTTGGTTGCTCACAGGATAGTATGTCAGAGCATCCGAATAGTTGATCCATTCCAACCACCAACACCGATGTAACTCATGGATCTCACTCTCCCCTACATCTGACTCTCTTTTCCCCTTCATATAACCCCCGACCCGGCCTGACGGAATGTATTATAGCATGACTGACTTCTACTAGTAGCGCTGCTTTCTCTTGTAGATGACGTGTATGGGAGTAAATCCACCCTTTTGGTAATCAATTTATTGAATCCATAAAGTGATACAGGTTCTGAAGTTGCCAAGGAGTGGAGAACCAAGAAGCGGCCACTGTTGACAGTAGTAGCCCCAGCCGGGTTCAAACGCCAAGCTGCTTTTGCCCAGGTCTTGTCGATCGATCGCCAAGGATGAGAGTTCACATCCTCCGATGACAACTCAAAGACGACGCGCCAAAAAACGCACTTTCAAACTTTGCAGCTCCTAGGATTGTCCCGTCCACTCTCTGCAACCGTTCGGATATTAAGCATGTGGTCCGCGAGGATAGAATGTCGTTCATTATTTTGGAGTGACGATTTCTCTCTGGTCTTTTTGATGCAGAAAACAATAAGTATTTTGACCACGGAAGGCAGTCACACGGTGGGCGCTGCAGACGTCATGCAGAAACGTCGGATGACGATGCGTGCAAGATGAATAATAAAGATAGGTATCATTTGCTAAGGGTGACTAGGGGAAATAACGGGCGAAGGCTACAAGCTGATACAAGACCTAATAATTACATGTCGTGGCGAGTAAACAGCAATGATGTGCTGTGTTAAGTATAAGAACATGAGGTTGTAGATTTCAATCATCACGACGGCTTGAACTTGCGCGGGGAACCGACAGAGGAGGCTCCAGATGCGCTGGTTGTATCGCTGATCACAGAAGATGCAGGTCTGTTGATACGACTACGGAGCCGTTCCACCTCACGCTCTAGGCTAGAGGCATCATGAACATCAATTATTACATGGGATGAGTAGCTGACATACGTCAAAGTGCTTTGTTTGGCTTCTGCAGCTTGTAGCTCAAGCCGACGGTTGGTACGGACCAATTCACTTTCAGAGGATTGCTGTACGTTCGTTCAGCAGGGAGACTGATGGAAATAGAGTCGACCAACCGCTTTATCAAGTTTCTCACGAAGGAACTGGATCTGGGTTTCAGAAAGTTTCCGGTCCTCTTCTAGCTTCGAACGATGGCGTTCGGTCTCTTGAAGCTGTAGTTGGATATCTCTGACCGCTTTGTCAGAAGAACGAAGTGATGTGCTGTGTCTCTTGTCGTTGGCAGCTTGGTTGAATCGAGTAGTAAGTTCTTCGATGCGAGCTTGTAACTGGCGAATAGTCGCATTCGGCTGAGGCGTGCTTGTATACGATTTCGTTTCCAGGTCCACGATCCGGACATTGAGGTCCTTAACTTGCTTCTCCAACTGGGCCTGTCGGGGGGAGTAAGGAAAGATGTCTCTGGAGGAAAGGAAAGTTTATATACGTTTCTTCTGTCCAGTTCTGTATTCTCCATGCGACTTTTATCGAGCTCCAGTTGGCTTTCTGCAGCATGAGTTTCTGCAGCCTTCATGCGGCCGAAGGCCATAGAGACACGATCTTCTTGCTCTTCCAGAGAGCGCTCAAGATCCTGCTTCTCGAGCTGGAGTTTCTGTAACTCTCGATCCGATGTTACCTTGCTAGCATCAATATGGTCAAGCTTGATGCCCTCCAGTTCCGCCTGTAGTGACCGCCTTGCTTTTTGGAGCATCGCGCGGTCTGCTTCCGCATCGTTCAAAACGTTCCTTAGCTCACGGACTTGAGAGTGGAGAGAAACAATTTGTGCTTGTTGATCAGACTGCACCGCGGTAGAGGTTTCGTACGCCTTCGTCAAATCTGCGATCTTGGTGTCCAGGCGTTCTTTCTCTCTCTTCCATGCGCCCCCATTATAAAGTTCTTCGTCAAAGCGTAACTGCAGTTCGTCATAGTCCGAATGGATCTTGCGGTTATCTTCACGGAGTCGCGTCATGGTGTCACGTTGGGATTGAAGCTCTAGAATACAATGAGAACCTGATTAAGAAGGAGCGAACAAACTATACCTTCACTGAGCTGGGCAAGCTCGGCTGGGAGCAAATAAGTATCCTCTCGTACAATCACAAGAGGATGATTACCTTGGTACTTCTTTCGGGTCTGATCACTAGTAAAGTCACGCTCGGCAAGGTCCTTCTGGTGCTGGAGACGTTCGTCTTGAAGTTGTTGGGCTAGACGACGCCTATGGATACCGAGTTCAGAGGACTCTCGATCCTCTTCCTCAATCTGCTGCTCAAATTCTCGGAGTTTGTGTTCTGTGTTCTGTAGTCTCTCTTCGATCGCCTTCTTCTCCGCAACGAGGTCAAGGTGCGTCTTCTCCAAGTCGGTGAATGCACGGCGAGCTATCCAGAGTCAGTTCGTTCGATAGAAAGGTCTCTCTGCTCACCAAACGTTTCTGCTTGTTCTGTCTTTGCCTGCGCGACCTCAGCATCTTGAAGCTTCGCATTATTCATCATTGTATTTTGCTTGTACGACTCGATTGCCTGTTGCAACTCTTCATGTCCGGATCAGCCAAGGTCGACGCTGGGATTGGCAACATCACCCACCAGACTGCATTGCGATCGCAGCGGCCGACGTTATCTGTAGTTCTTGGAATTGATTCTGAAGCTGCCTGTGTGCGTCTGGTTGACGTTAGCATAGGCTTACTGGCGAAGGTGGTCAGTCATACTAATTGCATCGTTCTTAGCAGCAACTTCAGCATCCAACCTGTCGTGGAAACCAGCCAGCTCTTCTCGACTCCGACTCCGAACTTCACCCCTGACCCCGTTAAGATCAGCTTGCAGGCGTCGATTGCCAGACTCCGCTACTTCTCTGGCCCTCCGCTCGGATTCTAGAGCTGCAAGTGCCTTCAACGCCGTTTCCTCATTCGCGCGAGCTGTCTTCTCGATGGCACGGAGTTCGACCTGTTCCATTTTGTTCTCGCGTACAAAGTCTTCGGCCTCGCGGGTAAGTGCCGACTTTACCTTCTCCAGAGATCGAATATATACTGCGTTCTTCTGCAGTTCCTCTTGGGCGTCTTTGAGCTGCTGGTCGGTGACTTTCTTCGCCTTCTCGAGCACGTGGACATGCTCAACAATCTTCTTGTCCTGCCTGGACTCCAGCTGCTTAATCTCCCATTCCTTGTTCTTTAGATCGGTGAGAGCCTTGTTGAGGGCTGCGTCCATCTTGGAGAGACGGTCTTGGTCCAGAGCGAGCTCCCTCTTTTGGTTGGTTGCAACCTGGTGCAGCTGTTTGTACTTGGTCGACTCGGCTTCCAGTTGCTTACGAGCTTGCTCCGATTGGCGTTCAAGGGCGTGAGCTCCTCTCTCCAACTGTAGAACCGTGTCCTCGAGCTCGTGATACTTGCTTTGGGATGAAGTGAGCTGTCGCTCCAACGTCTAAAGCGGCGTGAGTTAGACGCGCGAAGATGTTTAATTTTTGGAATGAGATACTCTACCTCTTTGGCCTTCATGGCCTCCGCGAGTTGTGAGTCCGAGTCGATCTGCTTCGCACGGAGTGCCTGTAGCTCCGACTCCAATGTTCTCTTCGACTTCTCCATAGCTATCGCCGCAGCTTCAGCCTTGGTGGATTGCTCGTTGGCGGCCCTTTCGCGCTCGAGAAGCGACGTATGTGAGCCCTCGAGCTGGGCATACTGGCGGCTAACCCTTTCGACCTCGAGTTTGAGCTTGCTTTCGTTGTCAAAAGCAGTCTTCCGGAACACGTTCAGCTGACCCTGAAGGTCTGCGACTTGGCGTCGCAGGTCAGCGAGCTCCTTGTCTTTGCTCTTCTCGACCTCACGTCGGCGTGTCTCCTCCGTGGTCTTCGTTTCCATCAGTGCACGGAACTCATCGAGCTCTTCCTGCAGTCTGGCTTTGGCAGTCAACGTGCGATCCGCATCCACCCTATAGGCATCCAACTCGGCCTTTTGCTTTTCGGTCAAAGCACGGACTTCGATGATGTCCTTTTGTAGCTGGGTGCGCTCTCGCTTCGATGCAGCGACTTCGGAGGCAAAACGAACGATGTCGTCCTCTTTTCTCTGGAGCATTGTAGAATAATCGTTGGCGGTGCGGGTCAGCTCGGCTAGTTGGTCCTTGGCTTGTTGGGAGCCCTTCTCAAGCTGGTCAACCTTGGCGTTGAGAAGTTCCCTGAGAGGTTGGTGAGTGCGATTTCGCGAGCATTGCATCTACCGATACTCACATCGTGCGCAGCTCTGCAGCCAACTTCGACTGAAGCTCATTAGTAGATGCCTCGGAACGTTCTTTGAGACGGGCAAAGTCTTCGTCGCGCTGGGATACCAAGGTCGTGAAGTCCTCATTCAACTTCTGTAGTTCGTCTCGTTCGTCTTGTAGTTGTCCCATGCTAACTTCCATCGTGGAAAGAAGGTCCGTAAACTCTGCCTCCTTTTTCTTCCACTCGTTCTGCTCGCCTTCAAGCCGCACAAGGTGTTCGGCAGCTTGATCGAATGCTTGACGAAGATTCTCATGCTTTTCATCAGCTTCCTTCTGTCGGAGTAGTGTCCGGTCCAGTTGCGAGTCGAGAACATCGAGGTCACCGTGTAGAGCAACGATCTCTTCTTCCAGCTCGATCTCCCGCTGCTTACTCCGCTCAAGTAAAGAGTCTTTGTCAAGCGTAAGGGCCCGCTCTGCCTCGAGTTCCTTGACGATCCTCTGTTTCTCCGCTTCCAACGACATCTTCATGTTCTCCAAGTTCTCTTTCTCGCGCTGGTCTCTCTCCGCCCGTTCCTTGATGAGCTGTAGCTCCACTTCTTTCCGTCGGAGTTCTTCATCGTTGCGCGTAGCAGCTAGCAAGGGTCGGACCTATGGTTGCCTCGACGTCAGAAGGGAAAGATTGAAGAGAGGGGTCTTCAAACCTTCGTGTAAAGTTGCCACCATGGCCAGTCCCTAAGCTCACCATACACCCGAGCGTTGCGCTGAATAGTCCGAATAGCAATGGCACGATTAAGAATCTTCTTCATCTGTCTTCGCGCGGAGAACTTCCGTGCCACAGCCTGCAGCCTCGAGAAAACGTCATACAACAATGCATCTCTGCGTTCTTCGAGTTCGGCGAGCACGCCCGCTTTGAAGAAAATCTTCGACGTGCCGACTCGATAAAGCTCTTTGTCGAGCTCCAGAGCTTCCACCATACGGAGACAAGCTTTCCGACCGTCCATGTAACCGCGCGGGATGATTCCAGGAGTCATGATCTCGTAGCGTTGCCGGAACTCAACAAAGGGAAGTCGATTGGGGTAGCCCAGCCTAGCGATCCGGATGCCTTCCAGTACACCATTGCAACGCAGCTGATCGAGGACAAGTGGCACATCAACCCGTCCTGGCTTCTTGTTGACGTTAGGAACTATACACCGAACGAAATGTGGCTGGGTGGCGTGCAGCTGGGTCATCAGCAACGCTAACTGTTCTTTGTGCCTCTGTGCCACGGTGCGGAAAGCACCTTTCTTGACGCCGCGCTTCTTTCCCAAAGAGAACCCGACGCTCGACGAGGGTAGATTAGAGAGCGAACCCGCATAGTCTTGGAAAAGAGTTGCAACGTAGGGTTGTGTGGATGCGGCGAGAACTCGAGTGAGATTATCATTTAGTGGGTCCTTATTCTTCTCCAGCCACCCATCGGTTCGGTACTCCACTTTCCCGGCGTAATGAGTGATGATGAAACCTTGCTCAAACTTGGGGAGACTATATTTTGTACGACCAAGGTGTGGTTGTTCTCCGGGAGCTATATCTCCACTCCACAAAGAATGTACTTTCTCTGTGAAAGTGAGATCCGTGGCCTTCGGCATGATGCACTCCTCATCCAAACAGCTGAGGATACCGATCATGTTGCCACCTCCTTCGATAAGGTCGATTGTCGGTTGCAAGTCAAGCTTGAAGTTCACGTAGTCCCACTCAATGCCCTCGCGAGAATATTCTTCCTGCTCAAGGACGAACATGTGATGGTTGAAGAATTGTTGGAGTTTCTCGTTGGTAAAATTGATGAGGAGTTGCTCGTACGTGTTGACCTCGAAGATCTCGAATCCTGCAATATCCAGTACACCGATGAATGTTGACTTGGGTGTTGGTCGATCGAGGGCGCGATTGATACGCTCAACCAGTGCGCCGAACGATTTCTCGTACAGCGTCTTTGAAAGAGCGGCGAGCTCATCTAAAGCCTGCGGACCGGTCCGCGCTTGTGCGACCCATTCCCTTCCGGCAAGCACCCGGGGTCGCAAGACAGCTTTCGTGAACTCGGCCAGCGGAATTCCCAAGAGGTGACAAACACGCTCCGCTTGAGAGGGGTCAGCCATAACGGCGTCATCAGCGCGCGTGGAGGTGATGGCAATGTTGCCGATGTGAAGAACCGCCGCTACGATCCGAAATAGATCATACTGTTCAGCTTGAGTGAATCCGACAACTTCGAAAGCATTCTTGGGGTCCGATCAACAAACCAATTTTTACGCGCAAGAAAGAAGGCAGGCTTACAACGAGAGTATCCCAGTCATCCCGGTCATTAACACCATCAATCTCCCGCCTGCTCCGGTTCAAGAATTCATAATCCTCTATGTTCCCATCTAGCAACAGTGAATCTGGAAACCAGTAAAAACATGAAGGCAATATGAGGTATTAATCTGCCTACCTTTCAGAGAGCCGCTGGTGGACATCAGCTGGTAGAACACATGGAAATTCCGTTCCGCAGGACTCCGTACAACTACTCGACTCTTCTCCAGCAAGTACCAGTCAATATTGGCCCCAGAGATACTCCCATCGGGGGCGAAACTAATCCGGATGAATTTGCCGAAACGACTCGAATTGTTATTCCGTTGGGTTTGTGCATTCCCGAAGGCCTCGAGAATAGGGTTAGCTTGAATGATTTGTCGCTCCAATAGACCAAGTCGTTCCCTAGCAGTCATGGTACTCCCGGACCCGGTTACTGATATACTCTTGTTTCTACTCCTAGGCAACCCGATTGATGGTATCGTTGAGTACGAAGAAGACATGGATGGCGTGTGTGAGTGTGACGAGCCGGGAAGGTGGGCATCAGTTGCTATGGCCGAAAGGTATTGAATAACTTTCTTCGTGCTTTCCGTCTTACCAGCTCCTGATTCGCCACTGGACGAATAATTAATCAGTTAGGACGTCACGGTTAATGGAGCGAATTCAACAGACGTGATGAGGATACTCTGGTTCTCACGTTCCTCTTGCATATTTATCCATGCACGTTCCGTGACTGCAAATATATGAGGTGGGTTTTCATCTCGTCGTTTGTTGCGGTATTGTTGAATGATGGCATCGGTATAGAGTGGTAAGTTCTGATAAGGATTAATGGCGACTAAGAATAACCCAGAATATGTCTATAATATGAGCGTTAGTTCATGACCTGTTAGACGAACGCGCCACGGATGTCCAGGAGCGATGCTATGCGTCTCCATACATACACGACTTGAAAGTGGGGAGCAGACTCACGTAGATTGCTCCAGATCCGTACCTTAAACGGAGATTGTGAACAACACTAGCTTCATTTAAAAACGTGAGGTCTGCAATGTCATCTACACGGTCGAACTTTGGGGGATTCATCTTGGATAAAGCATAGAGCGGAACTCGGCGTATCTGAGCGGAACGTAAGGGAAGGTGGCAAAGCAAATATGAGAATGGTTACCTCTCCGCCAGAAGACATGATAATTTCAGCGGTCTCCTGGTCCTCTTGATGGACCCAGCCAGCAAGGTAGCCTTCCTTCTCATCCGGTACCCACACCCATTTCTTCTCGTTAAACTCAGCTTGTAGCGCGGCGGCGCGGGCTGCCTCTGCGCTGTGAGTGTTCTGTAGTCCATTCATGTTTGGTATCGCAGTCTACGGTCGGGAAACGCGTGTTTGAGATCACGAGCAGAGTGGAACTGAAGGCTACGGATATGATCAATGGTCGTCGATTGGGTATCAAAAGGTAGATCGAGCGTCGCTGTCGTGAGTTGATGGGTCGAGCACTGACGCGAGCGCTGACAAGCTATTGGTAGAGAATCAAAAGCCGAGCCGGTGTCGGGTTCAATGGATAGTCCAGCTCGTTCAACAAACCGCCTTTCCTAATCTCTCCCGTTTTGGCAACTTTAACTTTGTACCTGGTGACCTGTATCCAAGCGGGTCTTCTAGTATGGGTACTACACAGAGCTCAATCGGTTATGTCTCCGTTTCTTGGGGAGTGGAGGGTACAGCGGGTTATGACCCCATTCAGTAACCTCGATTCCTGAAATCTGCCGCTCATGCGCACCCACTTCACCAAAATACTAACCATCATCCTGCCCGGGATATGTGCCTAGTAGTCTAAGGGCTCTGCAAAGTTATTTAATCACAGCTATCGCAGCTGTCTGCTAGAAACCCTCTACTACGTCGAGGTTAAATTTCGACCTTGTGGATCTTGACACTTTTCTAGTCTACTACTAAAGCCATACCGTGTAAGTTAGTTGATTCGGCATGGTTGGCCATTCTACTGATATGATACCTCTTAGGACCACTTCACTTTCCCCATTGCGTCATACTGCAATGCTATAGTAGACGGTAAAACGGCATGCTCTGACTTGCAGCAAGGACCATCCATTACATATGCATTACTCACGTTATCACGACTGCAAACATCTTCCATTGAACCAGAAGCCCCGGCCCCGCCGTCCTTCCCTTGTTTCAAGTCCATCATCGTTAGCGCTGCATCGAGTCATCCCACAGTAGGAAATATTCCAACTATCCCGACAATTAATTCGACTAACACTTCATTATTCATTATGAACTTCCCTTTCTGCCTGAAAGTCCTCAAATGCCCCAGAATATGTTCTCCATGAGGATCCTGTCACCGGCGCTCAGCATAGCCGCTCGCCACCACACCTTTGAGCCCTCGCTTCCGTAATTTGCCAAGTTTATTCCTCCCGGAAGTAGTAAGTTGGCTCTCTAGGCTAGGAACGGCACGTGACTTTCCTAGAGTATAGTCCGTGCAGGAGTAAGCGAGGTGGCGTTGTCTCTTCTCTCAACGCCTCCTCGCCGTCGTCAGCTTGCTGGCCGTCAGTCCAGCGGTTCAGTCGTTCTTTCTTTTCTCGCATTTCAACTCACCTGCACTCCTTCAGTGACCACATCATCGTTTTTACGCTGGTGCCCCTTGTGCCATGGAAGACCCCAACCTAGCGCAAGCGCCCGATTTCACTGCCGACGCATTCGAAGATGGGCGTCCGATTTTCATCACTGCTGGTCTCACAATCCAGCAAGCAGCCGACGCCCTCAGGGGCCAATGGACCCTCAAGAATGACCGAGACAAAGCAACCTGGCAGCACCAGCAGCAGGCAATAGCTGATGCCGAAGATGTAGCCAGAGAGCAGGCCAACCAGCTATGCTTGCAGCAAGAAGAAGACGAGGCCCAGTTGCTCAAAGAGGAGCGCAAAAAGAACAGAGCCAAGTTTGTGCACATTCCCGACTGTCCAGTAGCATCGGATCCCCTCATTTTGCCCTCCCTTGTTGCCATTCGCAAACTCAAGGGCCACCAGTTCTGTGAACTATGGTACTTCACCAATGCTGGCCTTGATGAAGCTGAGCACACTGCATCATACTCCATTGATGACAACTCTCTCTCCATTGTGCTGTCTGTGGATGGTTTGCACACCTTTGTCCCTTCAGCCTACGCCCGTGACAAAGCTGAGGCAATCAAGGATGAAGAGCTATCCTTCAAGCAATTCAGCCAAGCCACACTGCGGATGGTTGGATCAATGGTTGACTGCAGCTGGCAATGACCCCATGTTGACATGCATGTAAAATTTTGGACCAACATTGAAGGGCACAGTTGGAGGAGCTCTCGCATCAAGTCAGAGCAGCGCGCGCTTTTGATATACCAGGGCAATCAGTAGCAGAAGTGGCATGCCACCATCTCTGGTCCGCAAGTGTTCAACCTAGCAATCATAAATGACAAGGTCCTCATGGACATGCACAACCATGTCACTCAGAAGCTCAATAGTGATCAATACCAGCTCATTCAATCTGCCCTGAGCCGACTGTCTCAGTTGAGCAACAAAGCAAGCAATGCCTCCACTGCATCATCACCGCAGGCCAACCCAACCCACACACGGTCATTCAGTGGCCAAAAACACACCTTATCACTGCCATGTGGGGCACCTGGCTATATCTCCAAGAAATCACGTTCCTTTCGGGCTGCTGACCAACAACAGCTCAGTGATTTTGTCACTGCCATCTTCCTCTCCATCTGTGCAGTATGCCTTGGAAGGCACAAGCATGACATCATGCATTGCTCCACGGCCAGAACCTGGGATGACAAGTATGAATCATTCTCTGAATGCGTCGGAATCGGACTCTTCACCAAGTCTGGAAAGCAGCTTTGCGCCAAGTGGCAGAAAGCCAATGGCTGCATTGAGACCCACTGCCCTCTCCACCTATGCTCAGGATGTGGCTCCAAGTCCCATGGAGCCCAGAGATGCCCTTGTGCTCAGGATCCACTTCCCCTCAACCCCATACAAAGCACTTGAATGGGAGCAGGCACTTTGCAAGGCCAATCTTTTCTTCTGTTTCATTGACATACCAACTGGCCTACGTAATGGTTTCCTTGTAGATTTCCCCTCCATTTCCCATATGCAAATCCCATCTAATAAAGACTCCTTTTCTTTGTATATCAGTGAGTTTAATAAGATTGTCGAACGTGAACTATCAAAGGGCTGCTACATCGGACCTTTTCAATCTTCACCCATTTCCATAATTCCCAAACCCGGGCGACTGGGCAAGTTCAGAATAGTGCAAAACTTCTCCTTTCCAATATCCCCTACCCCCCTATTCCCTAGTCCATCCATTAATTTGTGCACCAACCCAGACAGCTACCCAACGATGTGGGGAAAATTCTCCATCATCTACCTACTCATAGCTTGCCTTCCCCCAGGTTCCAAAGTGGCAACACAAGATGTTGCAGAAGCTTACCGTACCATTCCGTTGCACGCATCACAGTGGCCAGCCGCTGTTGTTAGGGCTCAAGACAACCAATTCTTGTTATGAACTACCGCGAACAATAATCCACAAGGCTCAGGGACACGTCTTTCAGCATACACAGCTACTGGCACAAGGAGTTTGTGGAGCTTTCACCCACATTCAACACCGGCCTACAAGGTGGATGTACACCAGGTGTTACGATCCGTCTCGGACTACCTTTCTTTTTCCTAATCTTCATTAGCTATACGCTGTATTCTTACGAGTCGCTCGTTTGACTCCTGCCTCG